>CM064534.1:763058-850558 GCA_032716605.1 Paralithodes platypus | reverse complement strand
TGTTTTAAGGGGAGGTATTTAGTTTGTTCCCTACTTTTTCATCAAGCTTAAAATTACCCCTCCTAGACCCCCTTTCAAGATAAATTTGTACATTTTTCGGTAGAAAAATTTCCCGGCCGGAGGCCGGTTGCTCTTAAATTACAGGCTCGCTATCGCTCGCCAGGAAAAAATTGACACCTTACCGGCACGAAAGGTCTTAAAATTGACAGAAATGGGGCAAAATGTCCAAACTACTAGGGCGAAGGTCTTAACATCTCAAAAGCAAAGGGGCTATAAACATGAGGGAGAAAGGGGTCCAGAAAAAAATCCCTCAAGTGGAAATCTCCCCTTAAGCATGATGGAAGTCTAGGGAGGAAACTAAAAAATAAATAAATAAATAAATAAATAAATAATAAATAATAAATAATAAATAATAAATAAATAGATAAATAAATAAATAAATAAATAATAAATAAAGAAATAAAGAAATAAATAAATAAATACATAAATAAATAAATAATAAATAATAAATAAATAAATAAATAAATAAATACATAAATAATAAATAATAAATAAAGAAATAAAGAAATAAATAAATAAATACATAAATAAATAAATAAATATTAAATAAATCAACCAAAAAATAAACCCTACCCACTTAATTTACCGTGTGATTTGCTAATACAAACTATATTAAAATTGCCCTATTATACTTTTATAACAAATTAGTTACGTTTTAATATTTTTATAACATACAAATAACTCGAGTATGTGATTATACTTGAAAGTATGTGAAAGTATGTGAAAATGTGAAAGTATGTGAAAATATGTGAAAGTATGTGAAAATATGTGAAAATATGTGAAAGTATGTGGAAATATGTTTATGGATGGTGTGGTGAGGGAGGTGAAAAGGAGAACTATGGGAAGAGGATTGGGTTTAGTAGGAAAGAATGGTAGAGATTGGGAGTTAAATCAGTTGCTGTTCGCTGATGACACAGCATTGGTGGCGGATTCTGATGAGAAACTGCAGCGGGTAGTCAAAGAGTTTGGTGTGGTTTGTGGAAGGAGGAAACTGAAGGTGAACGTCAATAAAAGTAAAGTAATGGTGTGTAATAGGGGAGAGCATAGGGTGAATCTAGATGTGAGGCTGGATGGGGAAATATTGGAACAAGTAGAATGTTTTAAATATCTAGGAGGAACGATAAGCAGAAGTGGAGGTATGGAAGTAGGTAAAACAGAGAGTGTGTGAAGGAAGGAAGGTTTTCGGAGCAATGGGAAGTATGTGGAAGACGAGAAATCTCGGAGTGAAAGTAAAAAGTGCACTGTATCAAGGAATTGTTGTGCCAACAGTGATGTATGGGGCTGAGACATGGGCTCTGAAGAAAAAGGAGAAAAGAGGGCTGGATGTGATGGAGATGAGCTGCTTGAGGAGTATGTGTGGAGTTACTCGTAGAGACAGATTGAGGAATGAAGAGATACGTAGGAGAGTGGGGCAGCAGGAACATTTGTCAGCCAGAGTGGACAGAAGGGTGCTGAGCTGGTATGGTCATGTTGAACGAATGGGAGATGAAAGGCTTACAAAGAGAATATGTGAGTCAGGTACAAGGGGAGATAGAAGGGCAGGAAGACCCCCATTGAGATGGAGAGACTGTGTAAGAAAGGCTTTGGATGATAGAGGAATGACTATAGATCAGGCAGGGGAAGTGGTGGTGGACAGGAGTGAATGGAGAATGCTTGTGAATAGTTGAGTGAACACGTGGTCATTTGGAGTAAGGGGTCGGGCGCAAGTTGGACTAGATAATAGTCCATCAGGCGCCTGGCCCGGGGAGACGATTAATATGAAGGGTGTGCCTGGAAGTGTGGTGGGAGGGCTTGTGGCTTTGGCTCCGCTGCATGTCTGCCTGCCGAGATCGGAACCTCTCCGGGTGGTCAGGGGCCGGGGGAGTGCTGGAGCGACCTTGGTAACCCTGGTCTCTGGGTCTTCTCCTGGGTGACCTGGATGTGTGAGAGTTTGTGTTTTTTGTCTGTGTTTATTTTTTTGTTTTATGTTGTTTTTGTGTTTTTCCCTGTTCTTGCTCTGTCTTGAGTCGGCTACCCCCAAAATGGGGATTGGGCCTGAGCATATAGATAGATAGATAGATAGATGTGGAAATATGTAAAAGTATGTGAAAAGTATGTGAAAGTATGTGAAAATGTGAAAGTATGTGAAAATATGTGAAAGTATGTGGAAATATGTGAAAGTATGTGAAAAGTATGTGAAAATATGTGAAAGTATGTGAAATGTATGTGGAAATATGTAAAAGTATGTGAAAATATGTGAAAGTAGGCTATGTGAAAAGTATGTGAAAAGTATGTGATTATACTTGATATTACAAACGTTTTTAACCATTGTCCAAATGAGGTCAGTATTACTAAATAACTTATATCACTGTGGTAGTTAGTGTATTTTTCCCTTAAAGGGGGATGGGCGTTTTTTTGGTTTTTGTTTTTATTATTATTATCATTATTATTATTATTTTATTATTATTATTATTATTATTATTATTTTTATTATTGTTATTATTATTATTATTAGGGGTTCGTCCCCTACGGGGAACCCCTATTGTAATCATTAAACCTGGAATTTCATTCAAATTCTTCTTACGCGCCGGTTTCGACGCAATAACTCCAGAACCGTTTTTGGATCGGGATCAAACTTTCACAAGAGGTGCGTTTTTGTATTGGGCAACTTTTGATATGCTAAACATCCGGCATGGTGGCCAAACAGGTCCGTGGCAGACGATTTCCCGAAAAACTTGACGCTTAAATACCGTCTCTTCCACTCACAGGAAACGACTGGGCTTTGGCATACGCACTCCCCTACTAATGCTCCGCAAATTTTATATAGAAGGTTTTGCTTTTGCACGTGGGTTTTTTTCCGGCAATCTTGAAAAAAACTCGAATTCCACTTAAAATTCCACATCTTGAAAACTACGCCGATGATCAGAGCCATGCTTGCGTAGTTGGGTGAGGCTCGCGATTCCGAACGTTTTGATACCAAACCATACCATAAATGGGTGGAATAGTTTGGCCGCAGCATTGAAAACTGTCTATTCTTAAATTACTTTAAAACCGAATTCGCTACCCACGCAAAGTTTACCGTCTACAGTCTATAGGCTTCCACGCATCCACCAGTTTTGCTTAATAACATAATCTCTTTATTATTCAGTCCTATCTTTTGTTTTTTTATTTAACTCTCTCAAAACCGTTCGAGTCCTACGAATTCCAGCAATTATTTAGCCAACCTACCTATACATACCTACCCTACCAAATAATAATGATAAATTCAAATTTATTTTTGGTGAATGACAGAGTATTGGCTAAGGTTTTTAACAATTCCTCCCTTTGCCAAATGCTTAGTTTAATAACAATGATATGGACCTTTAAAGTTTTGGCAATTGCCCGTGTGACTCGTATTTTAACCCTCCTAAAGTGTTACCACGAAGTACCGCTAGATCCTTTCTCAAAAGTCGCTAGCATGTTGCTACATAGCCAAACAATGTTAGGATAATGCTGCAATTTCTAAAGAGTTTTGGTTTGTTTGTTTTGCAAATTTTACAATGTAGTATGACTAGAATGTCTGAAATTTGCAAATTATCCCTGGTAAATGTCTCTAGATATAAAAGAAATGGCTGCTAGATTGAAGTAAATAGCTCTACATTTAGCGGTAATATGTAGCTTTACAACTGGCACCACTGCAACCACCACCTCCCTCCCACCCTCCCAGTATGTCTCCACAAAATATCGCTAGATCCTTTCTCAAAAGTCGCTAGCATGTTGCAACATAGTCAAACAATGTTAGAATAATGCTGCAATTTCTACTGAGTTTTGGTTTGTTTGTTTTGCAAATTTTACAATGTAATATGACTAGAATGTCTGACATTTTTAAATTATCCCTAGTAAATCTCTCTAGATATGAAAAAATGGCTGCTAAATGGAAGTAAATAGCTCTACATCTAGCGGTAATATCTAGTGATACAACTGGCAACACTGCCTAGCCCTTCCTTCCTATCTTCTTCCTCCCTCATATGTATCAACAACCACTCTAGTGAACTTTCGGTATTTAGTTTATTCAGCTTAATACTATTTATCCACATAAAATAGAAACCTATCACGATTGTTGTCTAATACAACCATAGATAATGCTATTACATATTATTTGAACATGATGTCGAATTTAGCAGTTGTGTTTACCTTGAACAGTAATTGACAGTCTGTGACAGAACCGAAAGCTTCTCTTGCCGTGTAGTACTCAAAGAAAGCAGGGGTACTTAAGCCAAGTCAGAGATGCAGAGGTAACTTTCACAATGCATTATAACCCTAGACAGACACCAATATACCACTAAATCAGACAAATATCACTACAAAAAGATAGGAAAATATTATATTAATGCCCTAGGTATTTGAAATTATGCAAATGAGTAAAAGGTCAATATACAGGAGGCGCTACAATATTGGTAAAAAATTAAGCTCAATAGCATGTGATGAAACGATTTTTCTCCAAATTGTTGATGTAAGTGTCATTCCCGGGAAACTAACATAATACATATTATATGGATATTTACGTTTTAAGGGTTTGTTTACACTTCTTCTTTTTCGTCTTCATCTGGGAGACTTCTTTTGCGTGACTGTCAGTCAACAACTGAGACATCTGGTGGCGAATGCAATGAACTATACTGGTGGCGTCGTGGCCAAAGTAATCACCCTACCTAATTCATGCCAAGAGTACTCGAGTTCACTGACACTTGATGTCTATCGAACAATCAGGTGATGCCATGATTTGGAAAACAGGTGGCCCAGGATATAAGCTGTCAGTTTGACTCTGGCCAGCTTGTGTAGAGGGTGTGAGCCGATCAAAGCTTTTTCCTCCGTCTTTAAAAACACTAGCTGGCTGAAAGTTGTTGGATATTGGACTTTGGACATTGGACATTCGGATGTAAACAAAGCGACGAATCTCAAGCTTGTTATTCCATAACAATAGGCTACCGGTATTGTCCATACTTAGTGTACTCAAACTAGTATGAACAGTCTCGATGTTACGTAATCTGGGTTGATGTAGCGTTACGTATCTTTCCGTAGTCTTAAGTTGAACGCTTCCATAACCTTGGTCGGACGTTCCAGGATTGGGTAGAATATATTATTCTATAATAGTATATGGGAAAGTATTGTAGGATTATAATTCCCATATATATATATATATGTGTGTATTATTTAAGATTGTTTATGAGTATCTCATTGTAAAGAAGATGGGATACATTTTCCATATGTTATGCACGTGCGCGGTATGTCACGACAGAGACGAACATAACGCGCCCGCCCACTCTCCAACCAACCTCCGTCCCAGCTACACACTCGAAGCCTTCTTTCTTCTAGTTATTTCACCAGGTGTTTCGCTTCACTTTTCATCTCATATTCCATATAGTCACTACATCATCATCTTTGTTAATTAGCACAACTTAACGTAAATATCTAGCCTATCCTAGCCTATTGTAGCCTCTTTTCATACTTTGTTTACTAACCACTTCCAGTTATCTAGCCTATTTTCCGCCATCCTCCAATCACCAGCTGAGTTCATCAAAAGGTAATTATATTTCTATATGGTTAATATTTATTCAATATCAAATATACAGTCCACTTATCTAAATTAGCCATATAATTGGTCCTTCGACCTTTCACTAGTTTGCCCCCCCCCCCCCCCCCCCCCCTTTTTGTGTTGGTGGTGGCCTAGCCTACGTGGTTATATATTTTTTTGTGCCGTATTTGCGTCTATCCCTCATGGCCCAGGGCTTTTGGCGTCTTGGTGCCGCGGGTGGTGGGGTAGGGGAAGATTATCCTGCGGTGGTTGATAGGCCTGCGTACCCAGGCCCAATTAGGAAGGTGGCAATTTTGGGCCACTCCTACGTCAGGGATTTGTACGTGGACCAAGCCGTCCACAGGCCTTTCTTTTCCGTGACTCCTCTGGCCGCCCCAGGTGCCCGCGTCAGCACCTTGAGATCAACAGTAGCCTGGGGTCAGTTTTTAGTGCTGAAGCCCGACTTGACCTTCTTGGTGATAGGAGGAAACTAAATAAGGAGCGGGGTCAGTCCGAGAGGGATTGCGGAGGGGATTGAGGTCCTAGCTGAGGAGGTGGTGCGGCTCTCGGGAGGAGAAGTCCGGGTGATTGGGGTAGAGAAGCGACAGGCTCCACGAGGGGTCTCTACGGACGAGTTTAATCGCATAAGAAATGCGGTTAACCGATGGCTAAAGCGCCATATCCCCTTCACCCGGGAGCGCTATCAGTCGATGAATACCTCTGAGGCTGACTTCAGTCCCGACGGGGTACACCTCACGCACGAGGCATCAAAGCGTCTCTATTCGGAGATCTTGGCCACCTGTCGTCGGTGCTTTATGCAAGACGAATTTGCCATGGTTGCCAGGTCATACGACGAGATGTTTGCCCACCATGACGTTAGAGTTGATCAACACAATCAGTATAGCCTGGAATAATAAGCCTTCAAATCGGTACAGTATATTAATTAAATTTTGATTGTAAAACCTTTAGGCCCAAATTATATAACACTTGATTGGCACTAAGATTAAAATCATCCATACTGTATTGTATAATAATTTCAAAAGGTAAGGTTATTCAATTCTATATCAAATTTATACTGTCCAATAACTTCTTTATAAATTCACATGTCATTCTAAATTATTCTCTCGTCGTGTGCCCTGGAGGCGGGGTACTATGATAGCTGATAGGCTGAGTGTGTGTTAATCCAACTCAAACCTTTTTTTCCTTGTGACTTCTTGAGATGAATTTTTCTTGTGTACAATTTTCACATTTATTAAATTAATAATATAGAATTAGCGGTACCCAGTGAGTTTAGCCTGTTTCAATTACCCTATAGGCTCACACTCTTTTTTACTTTATTATAACTTTAAACGGTACTGCTCTTTTTGACATCTGGAGACTTTTGGCCTATACTGTATTGTACTAAATTTCCCTCCCGACTTTTCTTAACTTATGGCGTAATGAATCTATAATTTCATAACTATTACGTAAGGAGTTAAATTGAAAAGCTCCAGATGGCTTGTCTACATAGCGCACAATTCTTATTCCGCATTTTTGTGAGGGTGTTTTATTTTCGGCTCACGATTTAATTTGATTTCTCGGAGTACTGTATTGTTAGCCGCAACTTATTCGGTCTGGCATTATTAGTTTGATTTAACGTAATTAGAATTCCTTCCTCTATAATCATGGCTAAAAGTGTACAAAAGCGTCGGGCTGGACTTAAGGGCTCTTTGACGGTCTTGACCTCTGATATTGACGAATTCCTTGATTCGGCGTCTAGAGTGGAGGTGGAGGCCAGGTTGCTCAGTATTCAAAAGCAACTTGACAAGTATGAGGTCACACAGGAGGACCTGGCCGACACTTGCGAGGACGCCGAGTATATCGAGGTGATCAGAGAGGATACCCTATATATGGAGGGCATACAAGTAATCGTTGCCACACTGAAGGGGATCCTGATTACAGAGGTCAAGAAGGAGGTCAGGAAAGAGCCAAAGAAATCCGCAGTCAAATTACCCCATCTTACTCTCTCAAAATTTGAAGGTGATGCCACCATGTGGTCGGGATTTTGGGAGATGTTCAAGTGTACCATCCATGACAATCCCGACCTAACAGATATACAACGCTTCACCTATCTAAAGGGTCAGCTTCAGGGTGATGCACATAAGCTAGTCGAAGGATTCATAATCGAAAGTGCAAGCTATGCCCCAGCAATTGAGCTCCTGCAAGAGACATATGGGCATCCAGATCGAATCAAGGCAGCTTATGTTACCAAATTCAATCAATTAGTGTCACCCAAACACCAAACAGCTGACCTGAAGGACTTCTATGCCAATACAGAGAGTGTGATGAGGTCAATCATTAGCCATGGTATTTGTCTGGAGGAATTTTGTGTGGTGACTCTTGTCAATAAGTTACCATCACCACTCAAAGAAACCATAAAACGGGAAATGGGAGACTCGAGCCTGGATTATAAGAAATTCACTCATTGCCTCCAGGCTGAAGTGTACAATATGGCGGGTCAAGACAGAGTAGGGGGTACACCCATGGCTACGGCAACATTTACCGCCCAGAGTGAGTACAGGAAATTCAACTGTGTTCTGTGTAGTGGCACCAATCATTTATGGTACAAGTGTATGAAGTATAAGACTTTAACTCTTAAAGTTAAAAGAGCCCGTCAACTACGTCTCTGCACTGGGTGCTTGTCAAAAGACCATGGCCATTCGGGTTGTACTAATCCTAACATAAGAAGCTGCAAGTTTTGTAAGGGCAAACACTTTCATTCCCTGTGTACACAAAAACAAGGGAAAGAAAGTAGACCAGCGGAGGATAACACCAAGAGAGAGCATACTGCTGCTACTTCAACTACAATGTCCGTTGCCACAGGTAAAAATACAGTAATCTTGCCCACCGTACAGCTGCCGGTAAAGGGTAAGGATAATAATTGTGTTAAAATCAGATCGCTACTTGACCAATGTTCTCAGAGGACCTTTGTGAAGTCTTCTGTTCTATCCTCCCTTTCCTACATTTCTAAAGGAACTGAGGAGTTATGTCTTCACGGATTTACCGGGAAACAGGCCTCTAGGGAATATAAAGTTGTGGCACTGCAATACAAACACAGAGGTAAATTTCATCATCTAGACGCAATAGTGGTTGATGAATTGCCAGACCATAAAGGTGAAATTGACCTAAAGTCTAAACTGGTTAGTTTACAAAGTAAAGGCATAAAATTAGCCGATCCTCACGCAACGGACACAGATCAGCTGGAGCTGCTCATCGGAGCGGATCATTACTACGATATAGTGCGACCTGGGTATAAAAGGTCAGGTAGCCTAATTCTGCTTCCTACCAAGTACGGGTACGCCATCAGTGGTTCATATGTGACACAGCCTACAAGCTCCAGCACAGAAGTAATTACTGTATTGAAAGTAGCAGTAACACCAATGGACGAATACATATCCACTGGCAATATTCCACCATGCAAAAATGACTTAAATGTTTTGTGGGAATTAGATCATATCGGGATAACCCCTAAGGAATATTCACTGGTTGAGCGTCAAGCACTATCGTCGTACGAGGATACCGTTACCTACGATCCCGACAGCCAACAGTATAAAGTGAGACTGCCCTGGAACAATTCCAAGGATCAGCTGCCATCTAACAAGGGCTTGGCCATAGGCCGTCTTCGGGGACTTCAGAAAAGATTCCTCAAGGAACCTGACTTTTGCGAGGAATACTCAAAAGTCATAAAGGAACAGGTGTCCCGGGGTTTTATCGAAGAGGTGCCTTTTGATAAATCGGATACCGGGCATTACTTGGCTCATCATGGTGTAGTCAAGGAGAGCAAAACTACGCCAGTGCGTATTGTCTTCGACTGTTCCGCCAAGATGAGTGAACGTCATCCTAGTCTTAATGACTGCCTGTACACTGGACCCTCACTGGTGCCAGATTTGGCGCAGGTTTTGCTTCGGTTTCGACTCGGTAAGTATGCCTGGGTGTCTGATATTGAGAAGGCATTTCTCATGTTAAGACTCCATGAAGACGACCAGGACTATACGCGATTTATGTGGCCCAAGTATCCGAGGCAACTGAATTCTCCCCTAATTTGTTACCGGTTCCGGGCAGTTTTATTTGGAGCGACTTGTTCCCAATTCCTTTTAAACGCCACCATTTTGAAACATTTGTCTTATGTCAGTGCAGATCCGCAGATTATTCATCAGATTCGGTCAGGGTTGTATATAGACAATTTACTGGGTACAGGAAATGAAGAAGATTTCCTGGTTGATACCTACGCTGTAGTCCGAGAGATTATGAATGACGCCCATCTACATTTGCGTGAATGGGCGACTAATAATTCTGTTTTGCGGACTGTACTCCAACGGGATGGGGTGGCGGCTGTACAGCAGGAACATGTTAGAGTGCTAGGGTTGTTTTGGAATACGGACACCGATACCCTCTCATTCGGCGTTCAGTACGCGCAATATTCGCAGATTACAAAACGAATTTGCTTGAGTATGACAGCTAAACTGTTTGACCCCTTGGGGATAGTTCTACCGGTGTCGATCAAATCGAGATTATTCCTTCAGCAATTATGGAGGATAAAATTAGGATGGGATGAAGTTTTGACTGGCGATCTGGTTCAGGAGTGGGATGACATTATTTCGGATCTTCATCTCTGTAAGGGTTTTAATTTTCCTCGGAGAGTTGTCATGGACCATCCTGTTTCCATTCATGCCTTCTCAGACGCTAGCAAGGTCGCGTACGGCACCGCCATATACTTTGTTGACACAAGTGGCAGCCGTCTCGTCATAGCGAAGGCGAAAGTCGCCCCGATCAAATCCCTTTCCATCCCAAAATTAGAGCTGACTGCAGTTCTGTTGGCTGCTAGACTCGTTCACTTTGTAGAGGAAACCTTTAAAAATTTGCTAAATGTCTCAGAGATTGTTGTATGGAGTGACAGCCAAATTACGCTCTACTGGTTACATAGCCGTAAGAAGCTACCAGTGTACGTCACCAACCGTGTCGACGAAATTCGTAACCTGCTCCCGACCGCACAGTTCCGGTATGTGTCTACCAAAGAGAATCCAAGTGATTGCATTACTCGTGGTGTATCTGCTAAATTTCTCAAATCTTCTGCGTTGTGGTGGAATGGCCCATGCTGGCTTAATGATCCCAACGAATGGCCAGAAAATATAGATTTGAGCGAGCAACACACTGCTATTGTGGCACCGGTAATTGACTCGGTGCCTGACGAAGACACACGGTTATGGGAGTGGGATAGATTCAGCAGCTATGAAAAGTTACAACGTGTTACAGCATGGGTGATACGATTTGTAGAAAATGTAAATGCAAAAATTAAAGGCACACCGTCCACAGGTAGTGCTTACCTCAAAGTGAAGGAGATCAGAATTGCAGATCAATTATTACATAAGCTCTGTCAACAAGAAATATATACGCAGGAATATAAATTACTGGTTAAGGGAACAAAGTCTAGGAATAACCTGATCAACCAATTGGGCTTACACTTGAAGGGGGACTTGATACATTGCGGAGGCAGATTACGATTGGCAGCCCTCTCTGAGGCAAGTAAGTATCCAATACTACTGCCCCCCAATCATCCCTTCACCCATCTTATCATCGATAGGTGTCACCGACTCTGTTGTCATTATGGGGTTGGTCATATAGTCACCTATGTAAGACAACGATGGTGGGTGCCTAGAATCAGGCAGGTGGTCAAGAAAGTCCTTCGCAAATGCTTAAAGTGTAGAAGAGTACAGGGAACACATTATGATCCCGTCGGAATTCCTCCCTTACCAAACCTGCGAACTACCCCAGGTGACCCTTACAAAGTTACCGGGGTTGACTACAGTGGAGCAATCCCTGTGAAAGATTCACCCAATCTTAAGGTGTACATGATACTTTTCACTTGTGCTGTTACCAGGGCAATTCACCTGGAACTGGTCACCAACCTCACTTGTGATAGCTTCCTACATGCCTTCCGAAGATTCTGCAGTAGACAGGGATATCCACGTATCATGCTGAGTGACAATGCAAAGACTTTCATAGGGGCATCTACATATTTCAAAGAAGTGAGCAACAATCCTAAGATTCAGACCTGCCTAGCGGATGTAAAATGCGAATGGCGTTTCATTCCCGCCAGAGCGCCTTGGTTTGGCGCCATATGGGAGAGAGCCATAGGCATCGTGAAGGCGGGTCTGAAGAAGGTGTTGGGTAGAGCTCTCATCTCGATTGAGGAACTCAACACCATTCTCTTGGAGATTGAAGCCACCGTAAATGATCGCCCTCTATACTATGCTTCTGGTGATTTGGAAGACCTTACCCCAATCACACCCTCAGTACTGGTACGTGGATACAGACTGCGGGATCTTCCAGAAGAGCATGACGAGGATACTATGGAAGATCCAGACTACATAAGTAAGGAAGTGATATCGGCCCGCTACAAATATATTCGTAAATTATCGCGAGATATTTGGCATCGCTGGTCAACAGAATATCTGTTGACTTTAAGGGAAGCGCAAAGGAATAAACTAACACCATTAAAAGGTCATTGGCCTAGGGTAGGGGACGTGGTAACCATCCATGAGGAGGGCCCGCGCGCATTTTGGAAATTGGGTCGGATAGAGGAGTTAATACCAGGTCGTGATGGTGAGGTTCGGGTAGCAAAGGTTCGCACCAGGACTGGAGTAATCACACGGCCAACAGTCCGACTATATCCTCTTGAGGGTGACCTCGATCGCAAGGACACCCCCTCGGATCAGTTATCCATTGAAGTCCCCTCTCTGGCTTCTACTTCGGCGCAGCCTGTTGACGCGTCTGGCGAACGCCCACGTCGACAGGCAGCCCAGATATCCTCCCAAGCTTGGCGGGATAAGATTGCCTCCGGGCAAATCTAATCATGTAAATTTTGTATATTTTCTGTTGGTGGGAATATGTCCATACTTAGTGTACTCAAACTAGTATGAACAGTCTCGATGTTACGTAATCTGGGTTGATGTAGCGTTACGTATCTTTCCGTAGTCTTAAGTTGAACGCTTCCATAACCTTGGTCGGACGTTCCAGGATTGGGTAGAATATATTATTCTATAATAGTATATGGGAAAGTATTGTAGGATTATAATTCCCATATATATATATATGTGTGTATTATTTAAGATTGTTTATGAGTATCTCATTGTAAAGAAGATGGGATACATTTTCCATATGTTATGCGCGTGCGCGGTATGTCACGACAGAGACGAACATAACGCGCCCGCCCACTCTCCAACCAACCTCCGTCCCAGCTACACACTCGAAGCCTTCTTTCTTCTAGTTATTTCACCAGGTGTTTCGCTTCACTTTTCATCTCATATTCCATATAGTCACTACATCATCATCTTTGTTAATTAGCACAACTTAACGTAAATATCTAGCCTATCCTAGCCTATTGTAGCCTCTTTTCATACTTTGTTTACTAACCACTTCCAGTTATCTAGCCTATTTTCCGCCATCCTCCAATCACCAGCTGAGTTCATCAAAAGGTAATTATATTTCTATATGGTTAATATTTATTCAATATCAAATATACAGTCCACTTATCTAAATTAGCCATAGGTATATAAAATTATGTATTTTCTGGTTAACATTACTTATAATATGAATTTTAATTGTGTGATAATAGATTTACCAATAAATATTAAATACAAAATAAATAATATACGTATTGATCATACTAAACGTATCTAAGCAAACCAGCTTGCTTCGTTCAAGATTGCTTGAGATTCGTCGCTTTGTTTACATCCGAATGTCCAATGTCCAAAGTCCAATATCCAACAACTTTCAGCCAGCTAAAAAACACTGAGGCTGCTTAAGACCTTTTCGCCTTCCAATAAGTGTAAACTGTCCAAAGTGCAATAACCAGTGTTCCAAATACAGCTGACGAGGACAGCTGGTTTTGAAATGCACATAGGCTACACATGTTTTACATGGAAAAATTCGAAACAAAAATCCACCAGCTGTTGACCAAGATGAGTGGTGATCGAGCCTCCAGCGGCCAGCCAGGCAGCCCAGTACCTCCTCTGTTCATTAAGGTTAGTTGGGACAAAATAAGGAGCCAGACCACAGCTAGTTCGGGAATCTTAATGGGTCATCGCAAAATAACATAAAGTAGGCTAAAAAAAAAATTCGCATAGGATTAAACTGGCATGCAAGGGCTAGTTGGTTATACTGATAACTGATGTTTTGGACCGACAGTTAGCCCATCGATCTTTTTAGGCCTAATAGGTCCGGTAGAGCATAGGCTATACATCATTGCTATATAATATTATGTCCTTAAGAGCTGAAATGTATTAGCCTATAAGGGAGAACAAAAATAAAATAAAATACATAGCCTAGGCCTACTGTAAAACAATAAGTTTTTCAGCCAGTACCCAACCAGCGGGGGTGTGGGGGCGGCAGCCCCCACCAATAATACTAGGTTAGGTTAGGTAAGGTTGTTAGGTTAGGCTAATGTTAACCCATTCTTACTAGGTTAGGTTAAGTTAGGTAAGGTTGTTAGGTTAGGCTAATGTTAACCCCATTCTTACTAGGTTAGGTTAGGTAAGGTTGTTAGGTTAGGCTAATGTTAACCCCATTCTTACTAGGTTAGGTTAGGTTAGGCTAATGTTAACCCCATTCTTACTAGGTTAGGTTAGGTAAGGTTGTTAGGTTAGGCTAATGTTAACCCCATTCTTACTTCGTTAGGTTAGGCTAATGTTAACCTTGGTAAATCTACAGTTATACTACCCCTCCCCCACTACCCCCCACCACCTCCCCCGTTCAAAACACGCCTTTTAGCGTGTTTTTGGATGGTTCACCAGACGCGGAAACTGGAAAAAAAAACCATTTTTATAAACAATGATCACCAACCAGATAAGAGTTTTTCAGGTAATTTGTTGTTGTTTTTTATTTTGTATTTGATATACAGTGTTGTTTAATACCGAGGACCGTCTTGTTTTAGTATTTTTAACATTACCCTAACCTAACCTAACTTAACCTAACCTAACCGAAAAGTAACCCGTCTCCGCGACGGTCTAAACTCCCCCTCACGTTCCCTGTTTATGGGTGCGCGACGGTCTAAACCCTGCTCACGTTCCCTGTTTATGCGTTTGCGAAGGTTTGTAATACTTCAATGTATCTATTTCAAGTCAAATATACATTTCTGCGCATCATCAAACCATACTAAGTCTACTACTAATAATATTAACCCATTAGTTCCAACAGAATAGCGACAAAATAGGGGTAGTATAACTGTAGATTTATCTTAACCTTATGAAAACCCAAACAAAGATTTTATTAGGGTTACTGTGTAATTTTAACATGAACATTAGTAAAATCCGAGCCAAGTTTCGTCAAAACTTGGCTCGTGTTTTGTAAATGTCGGGTTATATGGGTATGGAAATTTACAAAACCCGAGCCAACATGTTAATAAGGTTACTGTGTTATTTTCATTTTTAAATTAGTTAAATCCGAGCCAAGTTTCGTCAAAACTTGGCTCGGGTTTTCAAAAAGTCGGGTTTTATGGGTCTGGAAATTGACAAAACCCGAGCCAATAATTTACCAAGGTTACTGTGTTTTTTTTATTTTTACATTTGTTAAATCCGAGCCAAGTTTCGTCAAAACTTGGCTCGGGTTTTCAAAAAGTCGGGTTTTATGGGTCTGGAAATTGACAAAACCCGAGCCAATATTTTACCAAGGTTACTGTGGTTTTGGTCAATATACAGGAGGCGCTACAATATAGGTAGCAAAATTCTAATGGTAGTTTTGGGTTCCTATCATCATATGCCTCATTTCTATATACTTTTTATCCCCGGGGAAAAAAAAAATCTTGGGATTTTTCATTTATTTTCTTGGGATTTTTTGTTTTGATCATTAACCTAACCAAAAAACCTAACCTAACCTAACCTAATAGCCCCCAAATACATTTAGGTTAGGTTAGGTTAGGTTTTTTGGTTAGGTTAATAAAAAAAAAAAAAAAATCCAAGAAAAAAATAAAAAAAAATAGATTTTTGTTGTTTTTTTCCCCGGGATAAAAAGTATATAGAAATGAAGCATATGATGATAGGAACCCAAAACTACCATTAGAATTTTGCTACCTATATTGTAGCGCCTCCTGTATATTGACCGTGTTTTTTTCATTTTTACATTTGTTGAATCCGAGCCAAGTTTCGTCAAAACTTGGCTCGGGTTTTCAAAAAATCGGGTTTCATGGGTCTGGAAATTGAACAAACCCGAGCCAAATTTGGGTTACTAATGTGTATTATCGTGTTCTATAGTGTTCTATACGCTTTTTACCCCTCAATTTCCCTGATCTTCATAGCCCTCCCCACTATCGGGGGGCGTGTCTTTAGATTGATGGATAATGGGTAAATGCTTAATTCCCATTCAATTTCATCACTAGATTCCACTAAAACACCAAAAACAAAATCAAAATACCAAAAAAATACCTGAAAAACACATTGTTGCGTCTCCTGTATATTAACCGAGTAAAATCCATTATGATATAATGATAATGGGATTGATTAGTATCTGGCAACAGTGTTGCACAAAATTTTCTGAACGTATGCGAACTTCGGAGTATTTATCCCATTAATATACACATCTATCACTATTTAAATGTAATACAACCATATACAGTGCTATTACATATTATTTGAACATAATATAGGATGCTCTTTCCTTTAAACCATTTTCTATATCTATTCACGAAAAATATAGGCCTAGCCTAGGCAGCGCTACCGGTAGGTACGAATTTATCACTTCGAATTTTGATTGAGAGTGGGATTAGGCCTAGGCCTAGCCTAGGGCTTAACATGGGATACTGTTTGGGGTTTGGGAATAGACTGAGGCTGCTTTAGGCCTAATTAGGTAAAATTAGTCAAATCGAGACAATTGCATAGCCTAGGCCTATTAAGCAAATATTTTACCAATCTACAATAGGCCTAGTCTATTCGCTGTAAGTAGGCAAGAAATCATGACCTAGGCTATAACCTCTGTAACTAAAAAACAACTAGGCCTAGAGTGATCAAGCTAATATGTGACTGAGCCAGGGTGTCAATCCACAAAATATGAATTTTGGGTAAACCTGACTTTTTGGACCGACAGCGATTTCAGTAAGTTTTATTTTGTTTTTTGT
Organism: Paralithodes platypus; assembly: GCA_032716605.1. Taxonomy (NCBI): domain Eukaryota; kingdom Metazoa; phylum Arthropoda; class Malacostraca; order Decapoda; family Lithodidae; genus Paralithodes; species Paralithodes platypus. Next base: position 833,822 of record CM064534.1, on the reverse strand, counting down.
AATTTTTCCTTCAGATATAGTGTTGTTTTATACTGAAGAGGAGCGGAAATGAGTATTTACCCATTATCCAACAATCTAAAAACACGCCCCCCACTAGTGGGGAGGGCTATGAAGTTCAGGGAAAATGAGGGGTTAAAAGGGTAAAAATACAATAATATAGCGTTTTGTATCAAAACTTGGCTCGGGTTTTCCCAAATTGCAAACCCATACAACCCAATTTTGTGAATACCCGAGCCAACTTTTGACGAAAGCTGGCTCGGATTTCACGGGGTGGAGTAGGTAGCCTAATATTTCATGTTATAAATATAGTCAACTTTAGGAAGACATTAGCCTAACCTAACAACCATACCTAACCTATCCTAGTATTATGGGTGAGGGCTGCCGCCCCAACACCCCCGCTGGTTGGGTTAGATTTTTTTTTTTTTTTTTTTTAATGTTCTAGGCTATTAGCCTAACCTAACAACCTTACCTAACCTAACCTAGTATATGGGTGGGGCCCCCACACCCCGCTGGTTGGGTACTGGCTGAAAAACTTATTGTTTTACAGTAGCCTAGGCCTATACATGTATTTTAGCATTTTTTTTTTTCTCCCTTATAATACATTTCAGCTCTTAATGCCATATATAGCAATGATGTATATGCTCTACCGGACCTATTAGGCCTAAACAGATCGATGGGCTAACTGTCGGTCCAAAACATCAGTATAACCGAATTTTGTTATCATTATGGTTTATTATTTTGTTATCATTATAGCACGGCGAAGGCGCGAGCTCTAGGGGGGTCCGGGGGCATGCCCCCCATATTTTTTTTTTGAGAATTTAGGTGTCTAAAAGAGTATTTCCTGCAATAAAAAAACAATCAAGATGGAAAATATGGAGACCAAAATTGTGTCAATTTAGCCTAGCCTACCTTTTTTTTTTGGGGGGAGGGGAGTTTCTGTTATCATTATACAAAAAGTTCATTGCGTTATCACTAAAAAAAACAGCGTCGTTTAACACCCTGAATATGTCGACCATTTGGGAAGAGTCCGTCAAGGAATAGTCTAGATGTGGAAATTTGCAGCCAATTTGCTCTAGCCCTATTTGATATACAGAGGTTAGAGGTCATTGTTGAGGCCCCCCCCCCCCCCCCTCATGACATATTGTCATCATCTTATATATTGCCAGCAGGGGGCAAATAACCGAAAAAAAATCGCCGTCAAAATAGACGCGAACTTAACCACGGCGATCGACACATGTAAACATGGCGGTGGAGCGGCGACGAAAGCTTGCCATCATGTTCCCGTCCATTTTGAATGCCGTTGGATACAATAATATGTTGAGGGGGGCAAATAGGCCTAACCAAACTGCGGCGATCGACCATGTAAACATGACGGCGGCGGCGGCGGTGGACGCTTGCGATCATGTTCCCGTCTATTTTGACTGCCATTGGATACAATAATATGTTGAGGGAAGGGCTTTGTGGCAATTTTTTGGTTGTTTGCCCCCTACTGGCAATATATATGATGATAACATGTGAGGGGGGGCTTTCAACATATTATTGTATCGAATGGCATTCAAAATAGACAGGAACATTATCCCAAGCGTCCAACGCCGACACCGCCGCGGCTGCTGAAGAACAAGGAAATTAGCAATAGGTTTCATTGTGAACTGGAGGAAATTAATAGAAATAAGGAAGCTAGGCCTAGCGATGTAAATAGTCAATGGAATTTCCTTAATAATGACAATTATATGTATAGGTATAAAGTAAAAACAATATATTTTACATAATTTATTGCATATCTTACATATTTAAACAAATATATATTTAAAATAGTTTAACCACACCACTGAGTTCCCCCAAAATACTCTAATAGGGCTGGCCTGAAGAATTAGATTAAGATGGACAACCAATCAACACATGATAGGTAGTGAAGGGCAGGTTAACAACGGCGATCGACAAATGTAAACATGACGACCGTACACTCGGAAACTACATCCATCCCCATTAGCCTAACCTAACAACCTTACCTAACCTATCCTAGTATTATGGGTGGAGGCTGCCGCCCCCTAGACCCAGTATGTTGGATACAAAACTAACTCTCACGTAACACCTAGTATATATGTCCCTAGTACCCAGTACGTGGGATACCAAGCTAACCCTCACGTAACACCTAGTATATGTCCCTAGTACCTAGTATTTGGGATACAATACTAACCCTTACATAACACCTAGTATATGTCCCTAGTACCCAGTACGTGGGATACAAAACTAACCTTCACCTACCATATGTCCCTCACTCAGTACACCTTTCACCCTCACTACCGTTCGTGAGTCTTCATACATCTTCATTATCACACGCACCAGCCACTCCTCTACGCCAAATTTTCTCCTAGCCTACTGCACAACTTCTTAATTTCAGTAGAGACGTGATTTTCCGGGCCCGTCGCAAGACCACCGTCTCAACCGAGCCGTCGCAAGATCATCACAGGACAGGAAAAACAACACAGGCTTGCTCCAAGCCAGCACACATCTTACAAATATATAGGCTAGGCTATACAACTTCCATTTCATCGGAATAACATTCACCGCCAATTTAATTATCATAAGAATTATATAAATGCAATTCTGATATGAAAAAACAATCGGTAAATAGCATAGCCTAGGCCTAGTCAAAGCTGGGGTTTGTTGTTGTTTCGTGGACAAAATTTAACCAAGCGTACTGTCCCACATTAATTTATTATCAACAATTGGATATACGTTACTGTGGGCTCTTATTACTCTACTTTCTAATAATAGGCAAGTAAATTATAACATAATGTTTGGATAAACAAATATACCGAAATAAATTAGAATGGAGAAACAGTAAGTTGAGTGAGATGTTTCAGCTTGCCGTCAACCCAGCTCCGGAGCTCTCTTGCTGTCGCAAGAGAATATTGGTGTCTCGCTTGCTAAAGGTGGGCTTGCGACGGGACCAGAAAAACAGTTTTTCGGGTAGATCTTGCGACGGTGGTCTTGAGACGGGACCGGAAAAACACCTCTTTAGATATCTTTCCTGCAGCTGCCTGACTATGAAGTTATCATACCTTCAAAGACTCTCTCACACTCACAGACCTTCATGACTTGGCCAAGCATTTTCAGGCCTCTTATAGCAATTGCAAGGGGAGCCTAACTCTGAAATCACTAGATAGTGCCTCCAGAACCATAAAAAAGAGGAGAGGGCTTAACCTGACAAGCGCGATATGACAGTAGGTGCTAGGGTAGTTATTTGTGCATTTCTAGCCCTGGATTCTGACAGAATTCGTTATATTTACAATATAAACCATTATTTGTTTTCGGTATGCTTTTATTTTACATATATGATGTATATATGAACCTTCAAGAGTGCTAAAATAAGTGGGAAAAGCATTTGGGTGGTGAAAAACGAAGATATTGGCCACCCGGTCATAATCTCAGGCGAGAGAGAGAGACAGGCAGCCCTCCCCTCTCGCTGTCTGGGAGTCAACTGAGAAGAGCGGGGCGGTGTGTGCCGGTGTCTGGGTGTTGCATAACGATCTTTTATGCAACCCACTTGTGCTACATTATCGCGGGAGAGAAAAATAACCGATAAATGATGATAATAAGAGGAAAAATAGGTGATAATTGAGGTGGGGAGGGGGGTGGGTGAGATTTACATGGATGAGTACTGGAGGGGAATTATCTCACCTAGAGACAAATTCCTTTGTTTTGATAGGCCCTTTTTTTTATGGAAGGCTTTTTTTATGGTCCTGCTTCCGTGAGGCCTATCGCGTTCCCTATAGGAAGCCTTCCGTGAGGCCTATCGCGCTTGCCGGGTTAATTAACACACTTCCCTGTTGGACTCCGACGCGAACTGAAAACTCATCACTCAGTACCCTCACGTAACACCTAGTATATGTCCCTAGTACCCAGTACTTTGGATACAAAACTAACCTCCACCTAACACCTAGTATATGTCCCTAGTAACCAGTACATGGGATATAAAGCTAACCCTTACCAAATATCTAGTACCGTACTGTATATGTCAATCCAAGGTCCTCCTGCTAACGAAGAAGTTCCTGAGGTTGGCGGGGCGTCTCCGTCGACTGCGGGGCATGGGTACCCTCCCCTGAAATCTACGATGTCCCCGTCCTCCCTGTGAAACCTCTCCACCCTGGGGTCCTTACCGCCCGGATAGGGTGACATAAGCTTCACAGCTTCACTACCCTATATCCTCAACAAGAAGTACTGTATATGTCCCTCACTCAGCTGTACACCTTTCACCCTCACTACCGTTCGTGAGTCCTCGTACATCTTCATTATCACATGCACCAGCCACTCCTCAACGCCAAGTTTTCTCCTAGCCTACTGCACAACTTCTCTGGCCACCTTATCAAAGGCCTTCTCCCGGTCTGCAAACACAACATCAGATCCCTATCTTTTAAGTACATACAGTACATACAGTATCTTTCCCTTATCATACCTTCTAAGACTCTCTCACAGACCTTCATGACTTAGTCAAGCATTTTCAGGACCCTTATAGCAGTTCCCAGGGGAGCCCAACTCTGAAATCACCAGATAGTGCCTCCAGAACCATAAACAAAAAAGAGGAAAGGGCTTCATTAACACAGATCCCTGGTGGACTCCGACGCGAACTGAAAACTCATCACTCAGTACCGGTACATCTTTCACCCTCACTGCCGTTTGTGAGTCCTCATACATCTTCATTATCACACAAATACCTTCATGACTTGGATTGTGCCGTGTCCTAGCATGAAACCAAACTGCATATCGTCAATATCATACCTTCAAAGACTTTCTCACAGACCTTCATGACTTGATCAAGTATTTTCAGGCCCCTATAATTTTCCCTATCCAATGAGTCCCCTTTGCTCGTATACAGTATATAATATACTTTTGTGCCATTCATCAGAGATTACTTCCTCTCTGATGATGAAGTTAATTAGCTCATTGAACACACCTACTCCTTTCTCACCTGAGGCCTTAATCATCTCGGCTAGAATGCCAGAGCATCCTGCAGCTTTTCTGTCCTTCATTAAGTTATTGCACTGCTTACAAAAGCTGGCACAATCACAGGGAGGGGGGAGTATTGGCTTTTCGTTGCTAAGCTTCTCTATTCCATTCAAATTCCATGTTGAATAATCTTTCGTAGTGTATCACAAACTTATTTTACAATGGAAAATAATGCATGAGGAGGGGTGGGTAGGCCTATTAGTATTTTGTGAAATATCTTAAATTAGGTTAGGCTATAGTATACTTCATTAGGTTATTAGGCCTATGAGAAACCAGGCCTAGGCCTAGCTTAATTTTATTTCACTGCTCAACATATTTTTTGTTTTTTTTTGCTTTTGAGCTCTGCATAGGGCTATATTCAGGTAGGCTTGGGTTTTAGTAAAATTGCATTAGGCTATGCTACATATTTTTACTTCTATTGGAAAGCACAGGCCTACACAATAGTACACCTGTTAAAGAATTTAACCTAGCCTACCACAATTTAGCCTGGACTGAAAGAACAAACAAAAATAGGCTAGGCTAATTGCAGCTAAATAATTTAGCCTTGCCTCACCAATTTAGCCTACACTGAAAACACAAAACAAAAATAGGCTAATTGCAGTTTTGGTAAGAGTTGTAGTTGTGGGCATACCAAAAGCTTTGTTTATATAGCCTAGTCGTACGCTCGCAGTTAGGCCTACATTCGCTTCTAATTTAACTGCTGGGGTAAACTTGGTAAAGCCACCCTCAATCCGCCGGCCGGTAACAAAACAATTTACCCAACGCCTGGCCGTGAGATACAATAATGGGTTGAAGGGGCTTTATTCCCCTATGACTTATTGTCATCATCATCTATATCACCAGCAGGGGCAAATAACCACAGTCAAATTAGACGCGAATGTAACTGCGAGCGTGCGACTACGTAAATAAAGGGGACGATAGACCCGCTAACACAACTGTTAACGCATTTTTTTCCTAATGTATTAGATTTTTTTATATTTATGACTTCAACAGTTGAAAGATGACAATTTTATGGTTTATTTTAGGCTATACAAAAACATTTGCTTTGTAACTTAGATACTCATATTTATGCTTATAATTGCAGTACGAGTGGGTTTTTTCTTTTTATATGTAGGCCTAGGCTAAACAAATGTTAGTTTTTGTTTTATAGGCTAAACTAGGCTGAATTTATGCTAATAAATATTAATTGGAGGGAGCAAATCTGTCAAGGAATAGCCTAGATGTGGAAATTTACAGCCAATTTGCTCTAGCCCTTTTTGAGACAGAGGTTAGAGATCGTTGGATACAATAATATGTTGAGGGGGTCAATCGCCCCCCATGACATATTGTCATCATCATATATATTGCCAGCAGGGGGCAAATAGCCTAGGCCTAGCCTAACTACAACAAAAATCGCTGTCAAAATAGACGCGAACTTATATTAACTACGGCGATCGACCATTGCCCGCACCGGCCGTCCCCCGGTTATTTTTGAGGTCCTGAGGAACCGTATGACTTTGACGAGCTCTTCCCTCCGCTGTCTCCGCATCCCATGTATCGTCGTACGGTACCCCTTCCCCTCCACATCCTACATCTGGTCGTTCTACATATGCCTCCTAAGACTCGCCTCGTCCCGTCACTGAGCATGTGGATGGGCGTCCCTTTCTGGCTTCAAAGATGGATTCCTTCCGACAGCTCCTACTGGATTGTCTGGGGTTGGTTGATAAGGGCACCTCGCTTCAAGACATTGCTCTGGCCCTAGTACCGTGGTTTGTAGGTCTCTGGTTCACCACCTGATGACCTGCTATTGGGTTGTTGCCTTTACAGTGTTACGGTTCTACGAATGACCTAGAATGAAAGTGACACGGTGGTGAATTTTAACCTTAACTATAAACTAATTTAATTGTGACATAGGATCTCCGCGACTACGGTAGGGCCGGAGTGGGCGAGTATTCGCCTGAGGTTGCCCCAAGACGACAAGACAAGACAAAATTCTAGTGCTGGTTTTACTCAGATTTTGTGAGTTTTAATTTAGCCTAGCCTAGGCCTAAGAGTTCAGAAAATTTGCAAAATGCACCCCATACTAGCCTACCCATAGCCTAATAGGCCTAGTGATTCTTTTTTGGCAGACCACCCACAGCCTAAGTTCTGGAATGCATGTTGGAATAGCCTTCCTAGAAACTGTAGGCTAGGCTACTTCCTTTTAATTTAAGTTTGATTCTTTGGAAAAATCTATTAGGCCTAGACCAGGGCAGGAAAGTAACGCGCGATAGGCCTCACGGAAGGCTTCCTATAGGGAACGCGATAGCCCTCACGGAAGCAAGACCATAAAAAAAGCCTTCCAAAAAAAAAAAGGGCCTATCAAAACAAAGGATTTTGTCTCTAGGTGAGATAATTCCCCTCTAGTACTCATCCATGTGTTTCTCACCCCTCCCCCTTCCCTCCTTCCCCACCTTATTCCCCCCTCCCCCCCCTCCTCAATTATCACCTATTTATCCTCTTATTATCATCATTTATCGGTTATTTTTCTCTCCCGCGATAATGTAGCACAAGTGGGTTGCATAAAAGATCGTTATGCAACACCCAGACACCGGCACACACCGCCCCGCTCGTCTCAGTTGACTCCCAGACAGCGAGAGGGGAGGGCTGCCTGTGGCTCTCTCTCGCCTGAGATTATGACCGGGTGGCCAATATCTTTGTTTTTCACCACCCAAATGCTTTTCCCACTTATTTCAGCACTCTTGAAGGTTCATATATACATCATATATGTAAAATAAAAGCATACCGAAAACAAATAATGCTTTATATTGTAAATATAACAAATTCTGTCAGAATCCAGGGCTAGAAATGCACAAATAACTACCCTAGCACCTAGGTCTATATCGCGCTTGTCAGGTTAATTGGGGATCCTATGAATTAGCACAGATGATGATGACTTACCGTACATCATAATACGTGACGGGCCGACGTGGGGGGGCAGAGCCGCAGAGACCCCCTCAACATATTTGGTGTCCCACAGTAACTTTTAATGGGATGGATGTAGTTACCGGGTGTACGGTCGTCATGTTTACATAGGGCGATCGTCGCGGTTAACTTCGCGTCTATTATGACGTTGATTTTTTTCGGCATTTTTAATTTTATTCACTTCCTTTTATATTTAGGCTATAATCTAGCTTTGGCACGACAATAACCCTAACCTAGTCTTTCTTAAAGATTCTTCTAATATTCCAGTAGCCTATAGCCTAATTTAGGTCATTTTTAAAGGCACACAATTAAATGGTTGGTATTTTAAACGACACTACTGCAGCATTATGAGAACCAATTTATTAGAGATAATAGGCAACAATAGATTCGCCATATTTTTCTCCATAAGCTATAGTCCGCATGGAGGATTTTCGTTATCGACAAATTGAAAAAATTCCCACTTCACAGACAAAATAGACAAATACACCAAAAATTGGGGTGTGGGGGCAGCAGCCCCCACCCATAATAGCCTACTATAATAGGTTAGGTAAGGTTGTTAGGTTAGGCTAGGCTAATGTCCTTTCAAAGGGGTATAGGCCTATTAAACACTAGGATAGCCTATACCTGGTCAAGGGTAAGTCCTGCTGTAGTCAACTTGAATGCTACCTTAAATTGTAATATTAGACTAGGCATAGCCTATAGAAAAAATAGCCTAGCCTACTTATTTATTGTAGCCTATAATATAGGCCTAGCCGGGTAGAATGTATAGTTCGGGCATACCGCCACCATTGTTTACACTGCGCAGAGCGTCGACGGAAGCTTGCCATCATGTTCCCGTCTATTTTGACTGCCATTGGATACAATAATATGTTGAGGGGAGGGCTTTGCGGCAATTTTTTTGGTTGTTTGCCCCCAACTGGCAATATATATGATGATGACAACACGTCATGGGGGCAAAGCCCCCCCTCAACATATTATTGTATCCAATGGCATTCAAAATAGACGGGAACATTATCGCAAGCTCGTTGATTATCGCCGTCGCTGGAGGCTGAGTCGGCCACGAGTAGCAATTGTTCCCGAGTCAAGGAGAGTGTAACACGAGTTAACTCGATTCAATACGAGTCAACACGTGTTCATGCAAGAGTCTGTACGAGTAACTGAGAGTCAAAATGAGTGTAACACGAACCCAACACGAGTGTCAAAAATTTGAAAAATAATGGCCATATTCCAGGGCACGTAAACAAAGAGTATGGACGAGTCAACGCGATTGTTACACGGATCAGCACGATTTTTATACGGATCAGCACGAAAGACAACGCGTTGACTCTTGTTGGATCTCTGTTGCACACGTATTGACTCGTGTTACATCTGTGTAAACTCTCGTTGATTCTTCCTACATTTTTGAAATAACGGTATTTCAAATGACACTTGCTTTTTCGTGTTACACTCGTGTTTTTTTCTCAGTGGATCGTGTTTACTCTCGTTTACTCGTGTTTTCACTTGTGTTTGAATCGTGTAAACTCTGGCATCATGGGGGCACCAAATTTTGGCACTCACATTCGTGCTTTCTACTCTTGTTGATACGTGTTGCATGTGTGTTACATACGTGTTGTTGCGTGTAGACACGTGTTGCTTCATCAACGTCGAAATGATGACGAAAAGCGACGAATCACCAAAGAGTGTTACACGGGTTTACACGAGTCAACACGAGTTAACACGAATAACGAAGAGTTATTCAGAGTCAAACACGAGTTAACACATATGTACACGAGTCTACACGTATTTAGGCCACACTCATGGGTACTCGCCACGGGACCCAAAAATGTCATGCGTGCATGAAATTTTTGGACCCCGTGGCGAGTACCCACGAGTGTGTCGAGTATACACGAGCGTAGCACGAGTCTATACGAGTGTTGAGGAGTATCGACGAGTCATTGCTGAATAGCAAAATTTCATCACTCGTGTTGGACTCGCACACCGACTCGGCTGTGTGTGAACCAGCCTTTAGTTCGCGTCTATTTTGAAGGCGTTTTTTTCGGTTATTTGCCTCCTGCTGGCAATATATATGATGATGACAATATGTCATGGGGGGGTGACCCCCCTCAACCTATTATTGTATCCAAAAGCTGTCAAATAGACGGGAACATGATGGCCAGCATCCGCCGCCGCTCCGCGTAGTGTAAACAAGGCTGGCGGTACACCCGAACTCTACATTCTACCCCACTAATTTTCCAACTAGCATGACCGATGATTATCAATGATCAATCCCAGTCAGAAACGTCCATGCTTCCCTCCCATAAGTCAATGTCGGGATTACCACACTGTCATGCAAGGACTTCTTTACTTCCATGCTGATCACCCTATTTCTTCTTACTGCTTTCAGAGTTCCTACAACGCTCTTCCCCTGTTACACTTTCTCCCACACTTCTTCATCCATAGGCCTACTCACATCTTTACTCAACACACTGCCCAAATACTTAAATGAGCTGACATTCTTCATAGCCGTTCAACCTCACTTCACACTCTATGGTTGCACCCCTTTCAATGACCATAATATTGCTCTTCCTAGCATTTACCTCCAAATTCCGTTTTTCACACACTGTTCCAAACATATTTACCTGACCCTGCAACTCCCATTCACTATCGCTCATCAGAACTGTGTTGTCAGCAACAGTAGTACCGGTACTGTACTGTTGAGGCAACTTCCACTCGTTTCCTTCCCTTATCAGCGGTACACCAACATCCGCTGCTCTTCCTTGTATTTCTTTCATGACTCCATCCATATACTGTACTGGTATATATTGATAAACCATCGGGACATCACATACACCCTTGCTTTAACCCAACATTCAGATTAAAGAACTCGCTCTGTTAATTATCCACACATACTGAGACCTTTGCACCCTCATACATGCTCTTAATTGCTTTTAGCAACTTGCCATCTACTCCGTATATTTTCAGTACCGGTACCGGTACTTTCCACATACCTTCTCTATCAATTCTGTCATAGGCCTTCTCCAACTCCATAAATGCAGCATACAACTTTTGTCGCTTCTCCAGATATTTCTCCACAACACATTTCCGGGCAAAAATCTGAGCTACACATCCTCTTCCCTTCCTAAGATGACTACAGTATGCTAACCGTTTCCCCAGCAATACTGACTGAAAATGCCCAAATATATTGCATGTCCTCTTCAGATTTATCTAAAATATGTAAAATTACACCAAATACCACTACAGTAGCACTGAAATCAATAAAACTCACTAAAAGGATAAATAAATGGAAGAAATACTCCAAAAGATTAATATGTTAACCCTTTACCCAGCAATACTGACTGAAAATGCCTAAATAGATTGCATGTGCTCTTCAGATTTATACATACATACGTACATAACATTTTAAGACTGAGTGCTCCACACAGATGTGCAGTTTCAGTCTCTTTTCCTAATGGCGGCGTTCCAGGCAACCCTGTTAAGGGATGCTTTACTTGTCAAGTTTTTGGATTTGAGATCGGCACGTATAGTCCGATCCCAGGTCTTACTCGGTCCACCCCTTGGTGCAGCTCCCTCCACAATCGCAGACCTGCATCTTTTCACCCAATTTTGTTCATCCATTCTCTCCACATGTCCATACCATCCCAGTTTACTTGTATGCATCTCCTCGCTAATACTCTTTATACCTAAATGTCTCTTCAGCTCATCATTTGTTATTCTGTTGACATCCTTTATCTGAAATATGTAAAATTACACCAATTACCAACTACATTACCAACAAATTTAATAAAGTACACTAACAGGATAAAGAAAATGTAAGAAATAGCCCTAAAGATGAATTTCTCTATCTATCTATTCACGGACGCCTTGATCCCCGAAGGATTGGCCACGAACGAAACACCCCTATGCACCTCTGTCCCCAGTCAGTCGACGCCCCTCCTCCCATCCAGCACCGCTTTCACGCATATACTTCTTAACTCCATCCTTCCACCTCTCTCTCGGTTTATTTCTCCCTCTGTCCTTCCACCTCACTCGTACACGCTTTTAGTCATTCTCTCGCTTCCCATACGTTCCACATGGCCGAACCATCTCAAGGTGTTCTTTTTCGCACTTTCCAGTACATTCATACCACACCTCTCTCGTACTTCCTCATTCGTCTGTCTATCCCTCCATGTAACTCTGCACACACTTCTCAAGTAACTCATTTCCATCCCTTTCACTCTTGGTTTGAATCTCTCCAACAACGTCCATGCTTCGCTTCCGTAAGTCAGTGTCGGGATTACCACACTGTCATGCAATGACTTCTTCAGTTCCATGCTGACCACCCTATTTCATGTTACTGCTTTCAGAATTCCTACAACCCTCTTCCCCTGTTGCACCCTCTCCCACACTTCTTCATCCATACTCCCATCTTTACTCTGTACACTGCCAATATACTTAAATGAGCTGACAATCTCCATAGCCTGACCGTTCAGCTTAACCTCACACTCTGTGACTTCACCCCTTTCGAAGACCATAACCTTGCTCTTCCCCGCATTTACCTTCAAATTCCGTTTTTCGCACACTGTTCCAAACTCATTTACCAGACCCTGCAACTCCCATTCATTATCACTCATCAGAACTGTATCATCCATAAACAGCAGTATAGGTAGCTTCCACTCAATTCCCTCCCTTTTCAGCGATACACCAACATCCACTGCTCTTGATAGTATTTCTTTTATGACTCCATCCATATATACAGCGGCTCGCTTGGTGTAGTGACTAGCGTCTCGGACTTCCACCCAGAAGGCCCGGGTTCGCGCCCACGCTCGGCGCATTAAAGATTTTTCACAAGCACTGAGTCGTTACCATCCCTAATGAGCAAAGGGATGGGGTAGTAGTACAGGACCCCAATGGAAATACGCCTAATCGGCCTTATTGAGCTATCCTTAGCTAGCTTAGCATGCGCTAGCTTTAAGAACTATTATTATTATTATAACCACGGGGACATCACACACCCCTGTTTCAAACCAACATTCAGGTCAAAGAACTCGCTCTGCTCACTCTCCACACGTACTGCCGCCTTTACACCCTCATACATGCTCTTCACTGCTTTCAGCAACTTGTCCTCTACTCCGTATATTCTAAGTACTTTCCATAAACCTTCTCTATCCACTCTGTCATAGGCCTTCTCCAAGTCCATAAAGGCAACATACACCTTTTGTTTCTTCTCCAGATACTTCTCCACAACATAATTCAGGGTAAAAATCTGATCTACACATCCTCTTCCCTTCCTAAAATCCTCCCTGCTCGTCGCCTATCCATTTCTCCGTTCTCACTCTCACTCTATCAATCACTACCGGTACCCTACTGTATACCTTCGCTACTACGCTTAGAAGACATATTCCACGGTGGTTACCACACACTCCTCTTTCCCCTTTGCCCTTATATAGGGGGACTATTATGCCAGTCTTCCAGTCATCGGGTGCACTCCCCTTCTCCCATGCTAGTTTGCACATTTTCCATACCCATTCTATCACTATCTCACCACCATACCTCAACATTTCCCCACATACTCCATCTGTTCCTGGTGCTTTCCCCAACTTCACTCTTTTCATGGCTTCCCACACTTCTGACCTCCTGATCCCCACCTCCTCCTCCACTACTTCTCTTCTTCTCCCTCCCATACCATATCCAGCTATGTTTGCTGGCTCTTCATTCCTTACATTTAGCAACTCACTGAAGTACTCCCTCCATCTTTCGACTCTCTCTTGCTTCTCGGCTAGCATTCTCCCATTCTTATCTTTCACACCTTACTGTTTCCCTTGCTACCTTCCCTAACTTTCTTGACTTCTTCCCAGAACAGTTTCTTACTCTCCCTCCATTTTACACTCAGGTGCTCGTTTCTGTCTCTCGGAATCTTCATTCCCTCTACTATCCAACCACTCTCTATATGCTTTCTTCTTTTCTTCCACAGCTATTCTTACCTCTTCTGTCCACCATGCTGTACCTTTCACTCCCCTCCCTCTTCTCCTCACTCCACACACCTCCTCACATGCTGCACAGATCTCATCCTTAAACACCTTGCTCATCTCCTCCACTTCCTCCATAACTTCCAGGTCGAACCCACCTAGTCGTCTTTCCACTGCTCTCCTGTACTCCTCCCTGACTTCCTCCTCCTGCAACCTCTCCACCCTCCTCACCATTCCACCCTCCTCTCGCCTCCCTCCAGCTCTCCTCACCCACTTCTTTTGTATCCTAACCTTAGCTACCACTACATAATGATCAGACAGACCCCCTCCAATACCCCTATACACCCTAGCATCCATCACAGATTTCTTCATTCGTTCATCCACACATACATAATCAATCAATGACTTTCGTTCCACCACTCTTATCCTTCATCGTCAACATCCGTTTCCACGTGTACCTGTGGATCATTCTGTGTCGGAAGAAGGTGTTGGCTATCCACAGCCTCCTCCCCACACATACGTCCACAAGTGCACTACCATTCCCATTCACCTCTGATGGTACCCCCCACCCTCCCACCACTCCCTCAACTTTCCTATCACCCACCTTACCATTCATATCCCCAATCAGAAATATTCTTTCGTTCTTGTCAAACTTCTCCAGGCACGCCTCCACATTCATCCAGAACTCCTCTTTCTTTCTTTCAAGTATATCCTCTGTCGGGGCATTCACGCATACAATCAATACAATATTTTTAACATGAGGTTGCTTATAATAATTTGTACCTCTGCAGTTTCTCCATGGCTAACGAAAAAGGTCACATTCCTAAGAAGCCCCAACCAAAAAGGCCAAGCTTCTGTACAGAACAAATGCCACACCATTACCCTTATGGTGACCCTATCAAATAATCAAAACAACCGCACTTCATAACCCAATTCCTGCGGGGCCCCTCATATGACGGAGACGATTTTCCGGCTATTTTGTAGCCTGTGAGCCAGGCCATCTTTTGCAAGCAGCACGGATGGATGTCAGCCGGAGCCTACAGGCCCCGCCACGACACTGAGGTTTGTGTGAGAGAGAGTTCACTTATGTGCAGCGTCACACAGCGAAAACAGAAAATAATTGGTAATTATTAGCGATTTCGCCTAGGCCTATTGGATTTGGTAATTTTTAGCAATTTTGCCCTTCGTTTGCAAGATCCTTACAAGAAAACCAGACGTCGTACAGGGATGATTCAGGAGTATTTTGAAAGCTATTACCGTACTTTCACGAATACATAATTGTATTACGCTCTGGCTTTTGCTTATGCATGAAAATGAGCAGGGAATGAAGGCAATTTCGGGCAATTATGCCTACTCGTACAGGAGTCCTTGGAGCGGCTTCGGTCGCGCCGGGAATTTCCACACCTCACACCACACACACACATCACACAGTTTTTCCTACACCGAGAAATGACTCTCCGGCTGTCATTTCTCGAAGACTTCTTCTAGCCGGAGACATTGAGAGCAACCCAGGACCCACCTACACATACATATGTCCAACTTGCTCAAAACCCATCACTTCGAGTCGCCACACTAATGGTTCAGTTCTCTGCAATTCATGCAGGAACTGGACCCACTTCACCTGCACAACACTTGCCTCCAAGAAACACTACACGAACACCTGGACCTGTTCCTCATGCCCCTCCCTCTCCCAGTCAAATCCCTCCCCTAAAACCCGTCCACCTCTCCTCCTCAATCCACCTAACCTTCCCATATCATCCACTCCCCCCCCTAAAACCTGTCCACCTCTCCTCCCTAACCCACCTAACCTTCCCATACCATCCACATCCTCAACTCAACATACTACACCCCATCCTAATCCATTCCAACCCCCATCTGCTCCCCAATCCCCCCCCCCACCTCACCCATCCCAACCCCCAGCCCCTCCCTCACCCCCACCCCATCCTCGTGCAGCAGCACCCAACATACATCGTGCACATAACATTAACATTCTCCTATTGAACATAGATGGCATCAACACAAAGAAACTCTCACACTTCATCAAACAACACAACATACACATTGCCATCTTACAAGAAACAAAACTCCGCACAACACAAAAAACACCCACATTTCATGATTTCACCACCATCAGACAAGACCGGGCTGTCGGCGGAGGCGGTGGACTCATCACCCTGGTACACAAAGAAATATCATACATAGTTACCAGTGTACAAACCAAATCCCTCCTCCCCCCAAATGATAACACAACAGAAATACAATAAATTAAAATACGCACTGGCAACAACTCCAACATAACCATCATAAACACATACATCCCCTACAGTACCAAATGAATACAGACCACACTTACAACACATCACAAACACCCCACACATCATCCTGGGTGGTGACTTCAACGCCAAGACGTCGGCCTGGTTTGTCGACAACCCCGACACAGACAGAGGGCTGGTACTACAAAACCAAACTGTTAACCTCATCATCCTTAACGACATCCATCAACATACCCATATTCCTCACCAAGCCCTCTATAACCCATCATCTCCAGACATCACCTTTTGCTCCCCAGAACTCGCCCCCACAACATCCTGGAGGGTGGTCAGAACCTTAGGCTCTGACCACCTCCCGATCATTATCACCACCAAAACCAGACTCACCCCAGCTAACCACAAACACACATACACCAATTATAAAAGACCTAACTGGGAAGCATTCACAAATGAGACAGAACAACACTTCACAACTCTAAAACAGTACACCCATCACTAACATCAACAATGCTGTACACATACTCAATAAAACTATCCAAAACACTGACAAGAAACACATTCCAAGAGGTAACAGAAAAAGACACAACCCCAACTTCACACCAGAAATTCAAAACCTCATCAGACAACGCAACATACTGAAACACTCCCCAGCACCCCACACACAAGACATCACACAACAAATCCAAGCACTCAACACCCAAACTAACAACAAAATACAAGAACAACAAAAACTAAATTGGAATAACTTCCTACAAACACTTTATCACAAAACAAACCCCAAAAAACTCTACAAAACAGTAAACAGCATCACACTTTCCAACAGCAACACAACACAATCACATGCTGCAATCACAACAACAGACTCTACTCCTTCATGTAAACAACAAGCAGACACTCATCAATCACTTCTCACATGTCAGCCACCTAAAACCTCACAAAGACGACCGACGTGTCATCCGACGTAAGAGACAATTCCCCACAGACCCTGACTATACACCCTTCACCAATCACCAGACAAAGCATATCATCAACAATCTCAAGCACTCACCCGCTTGTGGTCTAGACAACATAAGCAACATACACCTCAGACACCTGGGACCACAAGGCATACAAGCACTCACTAACATATCAAACTACAGTTATTCACACAACACAATACCAGACATTTGGAAGCATGGTCTCATCACCACATTCCCCAAACCCAACAAAGACCCCACGCTACCCTCCTCGCACCGCCCCATCACACTCCTTTGCTCCCCCTCCAAAGTCATGGAACGCCTAGTGTTACAACTAATTACACCCGACCTATCCCTAGCTCCAACACAACATGGCTTTAGGCCACTGCACTCCACAAACACACTTCTTACAGACCTTACACAAAGAGCTTTTGATGGCATCAACTCAGCTAGACCACCACACAGATCACTATTAGCCACACTCGACATTAGTAAAGCCTTCGATGCCATCCCCCGCCACAACCTAACAAACAAAATCTACAACACAAACATGCACAACAACACAAAAAGGTGGCTGGCCAACTTCCTAGCAGGAAGATGTGCACACGTATCTTTTGCCGGTCAGTCATCTAAAATCAGAAACTTTCCAAACGGAGTCCCACGAGGATCCGTCCTATCGCCCGCACTCTTCAATCTGTACATGCATGATATAACTACACCCAATATGCCCCAAATAAACTTAGCCTCCTATGCAGATGACATAACACTCACATGCACACACCATGACCCAAAAAGAGCAACAGATCTCTTTCAACCCTATCTCAACACACTACATGGCTGGTGCACTACAAACAGACTTAATCTAGCCCCAGCCAAATCCACCGCAACCCTGCTCACAAGCTGGACAGGAGAAAACGAATACATCCCTCAACTCACCATAAACAACACACCCCTAACACATACACACTCACCCAAAATCCTAGGAGTAACATATGATACTCATATGACATTCAAACAGCACACCACAAACATTAAAAAGAAACTGACACCCAGACTTAACGCCCTCAGGTCACTTGCTCACACAAAATTTGGACACAACAAAGAAACTACCACCACAGTATATAAACAATACATAAGATCAGTGATGGAATACGCAAGCCCACATCATAAGAACTTACAGACTAATCAAAACAAAGCCCTGAAGATCATTACAGGCTGCACAGCTACTGCACCCACAGATCACCTACATCAAGAAACCAAAATCCTCAAAGTCAAAGACCATCTGGACATGAGAGGCACTCAATTCCTGGCAGCAGCCTCCACGAACCAAGACCACCCACTAAACTACATGGCAACACACCCACAGACACCAAGAAATATCAAAACAACACCCAGCACACGGTATCACACACAATTACTGTCCTCTCTCCCTCCCTGCCCACCCCAAACCAACTTCCAAAAGCACATCCATACTCATATCTCTCGCCGATCCATCCACTCACTCACAGACAACACGCAGCTGCAAGCACGACCTCCCGAAATCCATCCTTCCTAATCCTCCCTTCCTCGCGAGGACAGAGTCCACCTGGCCAGGCTGAGATGCGGACACCATCCAGCTCTCCTGAGCTATCAGAAGAGACTGGATGACTCCGTTGTCGACGCCTGCCCGGGATGTAACACAGCACCCCATACCATTAAACACATCATAGAAGACTGCATTTCACACAACCACTTACGCCAACAACACAATCTACACTCAATGAGAGCTCTGTGGGTAAGCCCGATCGTGGCCATGGCCTTCCTCAGGGACTCGGGGCTGTTCGGCCAGGCAGCTTAGGGAACAACAACAACAACAACAACAACTCGTACAGGATTAATAGCTTTAACCAAAATGGTCACACTCCTTAATGGTCTAAGTGGCCATAGCCAAAATGGCTACACTATATTCCTTCTGTACTTTCTCCATGCCCAATAAGATACATGATATTTTGATATATGTGGAACAGCCCTTGTATCCAACACAATACCCTGCGTGCAACCCCGCTAGAACCCCGCACAACGTTGCTTGCAACTTTAATTATTATTGTTATTATTATTTCATTTATTATTATTATTATTATTATTATTTTTTTTTTTATAATTTCCTACCTAGACATCCATCAAGCTTAAACAAACACCACCAGAAATTGCTTCGATATAAATTTGTAATTTTTTTGGTAGAATAATGTCCCGGCCGAATGCCGGTTCTTTCTAAATTACAGGCTTGATATCGCTGGCCAGGAAAAAATCGATACCCAAATGGCCTGAAAATTCTTAAAATTGGGCAGAAATTGGGCGAAATGTCTTAAAATCGCCAAAGCTAATGGAGCGAATGTCTTAAAATCTCAAAACTAATGGGGCTAAACATGACGTCATGACGTCACCACCACCTGTCGCCGAATGGTCCCTGGAGAGAATCAGAAGGCAAATCCTGAGGGCCCTACCACTACTATCCCCCCTACCACCATCCCCTGAGCGACAGGGGCCTATGTCGACAATAGAAAGGGCCAAAGTCGCCCTTTTTCCGTGCAGCCAAAAAGGGCTGAGGAATACCTAAAAGGTTAATAGGTACTCAGACCAGGTTAGGGAAAGCATCTCACCTTCCCTCCTGAGTCTGAGTGTTCTATATCCACTCTCGGTGTTCCAGTGACCCTACTGTAAGCTCAGTGTGGTAACTAATTACTTGTAAGTACCCTACCTGTAAGCTGCTAGTCCCGACAGGTGTTAGTCAGGAGTATCTAAGATCTAGTATCTCTGTCAGCCTCACTGAAGAAGATACTGCTAGTTGACGCTTATATTATCCGTGGTCTGTCTGTCAGTTCCCCAACAACGTAACCTTTATTTCGACCATGCAGTATGCCTATATTTTGCACCCTCAGTACGCTACCTGTAACATACATAGCCAGCTATATGTAGACTGTTATATGTTTGTCCGGCCACTCAGTCACATAACCGCTGTATTACCTGTAGATGACCAGCTCTGCCCTACACACACACCATATTACCTGTAGATGACCAGCTCTGCCCTACACACACACCATATTACCTGTGGATGACCAGCTCTGCCTTACACACACACCATATTACCTGTAGATGACCAGCTCTGCCCTACACACACCACACTACCTGTAGATGACCAGCTCTGCCCAACACACACACACCACATTACCTGTAGATGACCAGCTCTGCCCTACACACACACCATATTACCTGTAGATGACCAGCTCTGCCCTACACACACACCATATTACCTGTAGATGACCAGCTCTGCCCTACACACACACCATATTACCTGTAGATGACCAGCTCTGCCCTACACACACACCATATTACCTGTGGATGACCAGCTCTGCCCTACACACACACCATATTACCTGTAGATGACCAGCTCTGCCCTACACACACACCATATTACCTGTAGATGACCAGCTCTGCCCTACACACACACCATATTACCTATAGATGACCAGCTCTGCCCTACACACACACCATATTACCTGTGGATGACCAGCTCTGCCCTACACACACACCATATTACCTGTAGATGACCAGCTCTGCCCTACACACGCACCATATTACCTGTGGATGACCAGCTCTGCCCTACACACACACCATATTACCTGTAGATGACCAGCTCTGCCCTACACACACACCATATTACCTGTAGATGACCAGCTCTGCCCTACACACACACCATATTACCTGTAGATGACCAGCTCTGCCCTACACACACACCATATTACCTGTGGATGACCAGCTCTGCCCTACACACACACACCATATTACCTGTAGATGACCAGCTCTGCCCTACACACGCACCATATTACCTGTAGATGACCAGCTCTGCCCTACACACACACCATATTACCTGTAGATGACCAGCTCTGCCCTACACACACACCATATTACCTGTAGATGACCAGCTCTGCCCTACACACACACCATATTACCTGTAGATGACCAGCTCTGCCCTACACACACCACACTACCTGTAGATGACCAGCTCTGCCCTACACACACACCACATTACCTGTAGATGACCAGCTCTGCCCTACACACACACCATATTACCTGTAGATGACCAGCTCTGCCCTACACACACACCATATTACCTGTAGATGACCAGCTCTGCCCTACACACACACCACACTACCTGTAGATGACCAGCTCTGCCCTACACACACACACCACACTACCTATAGATGACCAGCTCTGCCCTACACACACACCACATTACCTATAGATGACCAGCTCTGCCCTACACACACACCACATTACCTATAGATGACCAGCTCTGCCCTTCACACACACCACACTAGAGTCAAGCTAACCCTTCCCCCCACACCTGCACCACTCATGAACACTGCTAGGACCCTCATATAATCATCTCTGTGTATATGTATCTACGTCGTGCAGTTCTTATTGTCTATGCTTATGAATAATTGCTTGTTGATGTGTTATATAATTGCCTGTATAATTCCATTGCCCGATGCTTATGAATAATTGCTTGTTGATGTCCTTCAGGCATGTTATGTAGCGAGCCAGCATATATATATTTTTGTTTTGACAGCAAGCTAAATTTGTACATTTTTCGATGTCCTTGCTTGTTGATGTCCTTCAGGCATGTTATGTAGCGAGCCAGCATATATATTTTTGTTTTGACAGCAAGCTAAATTTGTACATTTTTCGATGTCCTTGCTTGTTGATGTCCTTCAGGCATGTTATGTAGCGAGCCAGCATATATATATTTTTGTTTTGACAGCAAGCTAAATTTGTACATTTTTCGATGTCCTTGCTTGTTGATGTCCTTCAGGCATGTTATGTAGCGAGCCAGCATATATATATTTTTGTTTTGACAGCAAGCTAAATTTGTACATTTTTCGATAGCAAAATATCTCCGGCGAAGCCGGATTTCTCCATACAATGCTGGCTCGCTATCGCTCGCCAGGAAGAAATCGACACCTGGATAGGGATAAACGTCTTAAAACAGTTGGCTGAGTGGGGTCCGAATGGATACAAGCCAGAGAAACAGAGAAAAGGAGAGAAAGATAAAAAAAATAGCCAGTGACCCCCCCTTAAGCATTTCTCCCTTGTAAGACGGAAGGTCCTTCCGTTTGACACAAGTGGTGTATATATATATATATATATATATATATATATATATATATATATATATATATATATATATATATATATATATATATATATATATATGAGTTCATAGGTTATTCTGGGGCGGTATCCAAATTACATATACTCAAGCCCAAATAGGAAAAGTGGTGATTGGGCCTGAGTATATAGATAGATAGATAGATAGATAGATAGATAGATAGATAGATAGAATTATGAAAGGTTGGTATATACTGTATAATGGTACAGAGACAGAGTAGTTGTATAAATATTTTACCATTAACTATCGAGAAATCAGCTGTTAAGGGGAGAATTCCACTTGAGGGATTGTTTTCTGGACCCCTTATTCCCTCATCTTTAGCCCCATTGCTTTTGAGATTTTAAGACGTTGGCTCGATTAGTTTAGCTATTTTAGGATATTTCGCCCCATTTCTGTCAATTTTAAGACCTTTCGTGCCATTTAGGTGTCGATTTTTTCCTGGCGAGCGATAGCGAGCCTGTAATTTAAGAGGAATCGGCCTTCGGCCGGGACATTTTTCTACCGAAAAATGTACAAATTTATCTTGAAAGGGGGTCTAGGGGGTGTAATTCTAAGTCTGATGGAGATCTATGGAACAAGCTAAAAACCTCCCCTTAAGGGATTCAATTTACCGCCAGCTGAAGTGAAACCGGCTATAGTATTGGAATACGGTTTTTAGTAGTGAACAAGTTGCTAACTCTGAAGATCCATGACGCCCCTGATTTTCTGCTCTCTGGCTGATATTAGACGATTTTATTTAGATTATTAGTAAGGGGCTCCAATCCTGACGTTCTTCGTGACTTACAGTGTGCTGGCTTAATAATCTTCTTGAATTACAGTGTGCTGGCTTAATAATCTTCTTGACTTACAGTGTGCTGGCTTAATAATCTTCTTGACTTACAGTGTGCTGGCTTAATAATCTTCTTGACTTACAGTGTGCTGGCTTAATAATCTTCTTGACTTACAGTGTGCTGGCTTAATAATCTTCTTGATTTACAGTGTGCTGGCTTAATAATCTTCTTGATTTACAGTGTGCTGGCTTAAGGGGAGGTTTTTAGTGTGTTTCCTAGACTTCCATCAAGCTTGAAATTACATCCCCTTGACCCCCTTTCAAGATAAATTTGTACATTTTTCGGTAGAAAAATGTCCCGGCCGAAGGCCGATTCCTCTTAAATTGCAGGCTCGCTATCGCTCGCCAGGAAAAAATCGACACCTAAATGGCACGAAAGTTCTTAAAATTGACAGAAATGGGGCGAAAGTTCTTAAAATCGCCAAACTAAAGGGGGCGAGCGTCTTAAAATCTCAAATACAATGGGGCTAAACATGAGAGAAAAAGGGGTCCAGAAAGAAATCCCTCAAGTGGAAATCTCCCCTTAACCCTTTGAGTACCAGCGACGTGTTATCTTTTATGCTAGCTATATTTAGACGATATTATGCAGCTTAGGAAGGATCTGTGGTAGTTGAAAGGGTTGGTGGAGATAGTGTGAAGCCTTATTATAGCTAGAGGTCCTTCCTAAGCTGAATAGAATCGTCGAAAAGTTGCCAGAATGTGATACATCCCTGGTACGGTCGCGCTAATAAGTCATGTCCCAGCTGTCATTACGTTTGGCTTGCTCTGTACTGTATTAATGTCTGTTAGATGTTGAATAGGGTGGGTAAGTGTAGTGCTAATAAGTCATGTCTCAGCTGTCATTACGTTTGGCTCGCTCTGTGCTGTATTAATGTCTGTTAGATGTTGAATAGGGTGGGTAAGTGTAGTGCTAATAAGTCATGTCCCAGCTGTCAATACGTTTGGTTCGCTCTGTGCTGTATTAATGTCTGTCAGATGTTGAATAGGGTGGGTAAGTGTAGTGCTAATAAGTCATGTCCCAGCTGTCATTACGTTTGGCTTGCTCTGTGCTGTATTAATGTCTGTCAGATGTTGAATAGGGTGGGTAAGTGTATTGCTAATAAGTCATGTCTCAGCTGTCATTACGTTTGGCTTGCTCTGGGCTGTATTAATGTATGTCAGATGTTGAATAGGGTGGGTAAGTGTAGTGCTAATAAGTCATGTCCCAGCTGTCATTACGTTTGGCTTGCTCTGGGCTGTATTAATGTCTGTCAGATGTTGAATAGGGTGGGTAAGTGTAGTGCTAATAAGTCATGTCCCAGCTGTCATTACGTTTGGCTCGCTCTGTGCTGTATTAATGTCTGTCAGATGTTGAATAGGGTGGGTAAGTGTAGTGCTAAAAAGTCATGTCCCAGCTGTCATTACGTTTGGCTCGCTCTGTGCTGTATTAATGTCTGTCAGATGTTGAATAGGGTGGGTAAGTGTAGTGCTAATAAGTCATGTCCCAGCTGTCATTACGTTTGGCTCGCTCTGTGCTGTATTAATGTCTGTCAGATGTTGAATAGGGTGGATAAGTGTAGTGCTAATAAGTCATGTCCCAGCTGTCAATACGTTTGGTTCGCTCTGTGCTGTATTAATGTCTGTCAGATGTTAAATAGGGTGGGTAAGTGTAGTGCTAATAAGTCATGTCCCAGCTGTCATTACGTTTGGCTTGCTCTGTACTCTATTAATGTCTTTCAGATGTTGAATAGGGTGGGTAAGTGTAGGAACATGTTTGTATATTTCACTCCTTATGAAGAAATGCAGCTTAGATATTGCTGATACCAATTATTGAGCAAAACATAATTGGTGCCGAGACATGACTTATTAGCGCGACTGTACTCAACGGGTTAAGGGGAGATATCGAGTAGAGGGATTTTTTTTGGACCCCTTTCTCCCTCATGTTTAGCCCCATGGCTTTTGAGATTTTAAGACAGTCGCCCTATTAGTTTGGCGATTTTAAGAACTTTCGCCCCATTTCCGTAAATTTTAAGACCTTTCGTGCAATTTAGGTGTCGATTTTATCCTGGCGAGCCTGTAATTTAAGAGGAACCGGCTTTCAGCCGGGAAATTTTTCTACCGAAAAATGTACACATTTATCTTGAAAGGGGCTCAAGGGGGTGCATTCTTAAGCTTGATGGATATCTAGAGCCCAAACTAAAAACCTCCCCTTAACATATGTTTGTTATTTCATGTGATAACTGGTGGTTATCGCGTAAAATATTATATTTAGGGTTATCGGTAGAGCGGGCATAGATCAGTGTCAAAGTCACCATTGTATATTTAGAAATCGGTGACCGGTCAACTCAACCAGTAGACCATTTCAACCAGTAGCTCTCAACCAGTACCAAATCAACCAATACGGTTAGTTCAGGTTAGGTTAGTACTATATCTTGGCACTGGTTTGGTTGGTCTGGGTTAATTTGGCACTGGTTGAGAGCTACTGGTTGAAATGGTCTACTGGTTGAGATGACATGGAACCTTAGAAATCATGTATTTGGTGGGTAACAAGGATCTGGGGTACTCGAAAATGGGCTCCAATCCTGACGCTATTCTTGACTTACATTGTTGTCCCATTTCTGTCAATTTTAAGGCGAGCGATAGCAAGACTGTAATTTAACCCTTTCAAGCTCCAATACGCGTTTCTATTCTGTTTCTGGCTACTATTAGACGATTTTATTCACATTAGTAACGGTATATGGAAGTCAAAGGGTTGATTGAGATAGTATTTACCCTTTTGATACCCACAGATCCTTCCTAAGCTGCATAAAATCGTCTAATGATAGCCAAAATAAACTGCTAAAACGCGTCAGAGCTTCAGAGGATTAAGAAGAATCGACCTTCGGCCGGGACAAATTTATCGTGTACAAATTTATCTTGAGAGGTGTCTAGGAGGTGTAATTTTAAGCTTGATGGAGGCCTAGGGATCAAACTAAAATCCTTACCTTAAGGCGAGATTTCCACCTGGAGATTTTTTTTCTGAACCTCTTTCTCCCTCATGTTTAGCCCCATTGTTTGTGAGATTTAAAGACGCTTGCCCCATTAGTTTGGCGATTTTAAGAACCCTCGCCCCATTTCTGTCAATTTTAAGACCATTCGTGCCATTTAGGTGTCGATTTTTTCCTGGCGAGCGATAGCGAGCCTGTAATTTAGGGGGAACCGGCCTTCGGCCGGGAAATTTTTCTACCGAAAAATGTACAAATTTATCTTGAAAGGGGGTCAAGGGGGAGTAATTTTAAGCTTGATGGAAGTCTAGGGAATCAACTAAAAACCTCCCCTTAACCCGTTCAGTACCGGGGACGTCCTTTTTGTCATCTTCTGGCAGCTATTAGAAAATGTTATTCAGTTTAGGAACGACCTCTATCAAATAATAAGGCTTCTAACTATCTCAACCAACTCTTCTAACGACCACAGATCCTTCCTAAGCTGCATAATATCGTCTAAATATAGCTAGAATAAAATATAACACACATCGCTGGTACTCAAAGGGTTAAGGGGAGGTAGTTAGTTTGTTCCCTACTTTTTCATCAAGCTCAAAATTACACCCCCTAGACCCCCTTTCAAGATAAATTTGTTAATTTTTCGGTAGAAAAATGTCCCGGCCGGAGGCCGGTTGCTCATAAATTACAGGCTCGCTATCGCTCGCCAGGAAAAAATCGACACCTTAACGGCACGAAAGGTCTTAAAATTGACAGAAATGGGGCAAAATGTCTTAAAATATCCAAACTACTAGGGCGAAGGTCTTAAAATCTCAAAAGTAATGGGGCTAAACATGAGGGAGAAAGGGGTCCAGAAAAAAATCCCTCAAGTGGAAATCTCCCCTTAAGCGGTGGTATTCTTGGACAATTATGGGTCAGGTCCTGTGTAGCGGGCGGAACAACTGTTTTTCAGATGCCTATTTATTAATTAAGAAACATTGAACAATATCTTTAACCTAACCTAACCAAAACCTAACTTAAGGGCGGTGACCTGGTTTTTGTTATTTCTGGTCTTTTCTCTCTTTCTCTGGCTTGTATCCATTCGGCCCCATTCAGCCAACTATTTTAAGACGTTTATCCCCATCTAGGTGTCGATATCTTCCTAGCGAGCGATAGCGAGCCAGCATTATATGAAGAAATCCAGCTTCGCCGGAGACATTTTTCTATCGGAAAATGTAAAAATTTCGCTTGCTGTAAAACAAAACCTATATATATATATATATATATATATATATATATATATATATATATATATATATATATATATATATATATATATATATATATATATATATATATATATATATATATATATGCTGGCTCGCTGCCAGGGAAATATTGACACCTGGATGGGGGTAAACGCCTTAAAGCAGTAGGCTGAATGGGGCCGAATGGATACAAGCCAAAGAGAGAGGGAGAGAAAGAGAAAATAAAGCGAGGTGGGCTCCCTTAAAAATCTTCCCTTCACCCGTTATTACCACCACCACCACCACCACCACCACCCGACTGCACCTGACTCCCCCCCCCCCCCCCCCCCTGACTCCCTCCCTCCCGCACCTGCCCAAACCCCGACTCACCTTGATAGCGAGAGTGACAGGATTGACTACACCTGTACGGACGGCCGACCCTAAACACTTGACTCCCTCAAACTCATAAATGGTCCCTTCCTTCCTTCCTTCCTTGGTTCGTTCCATCCTTGCTGGATCGCTTGCTTACTAACTTACTTACTTACTGCCTACTTACCTTTACTTACCCTAAACGTCCATCAACTTCATAAATTTGACTTCCTTCTGAATCTCTAGGAGTACAGGGAATGGTTAGTATTACAAAGGTCCTGCGGTTCATTCCGGGGAGATAGTCTAAGTGTCTATGTATTATGTAATTTGTTTAAGATGATTCTATTGTATGAACAGCCATTGTATATTTAATGGAAATAATCTGTAATCTGCTTCCTTACAATCCTAAACACTGACTCTCTAAAACTCCTCTAGTTTACTTCCTTGCTTACTGCCTTACTTCCTTACTTCCTTACTACCTTACTGCCGACCCTAAACACTGACGTCCATCAAAACTCATCCATTTTACTCAACTTAAGGGGAGGTATTTAGTTTGTTCCCTAGACCTCCATCAAGCTTAAAATTACACCCCTTGAGTCCCTTTTAAGATAAATTTGTACATTTTTCGGTAGAAAAATGTCCCGGCCGAAGGCCGTTTCCTCTTAAATTACAGGCTCGCTATCGCTCGCCAGGATAAAATCGACACCTGAATGGCACGAAAGGTCTTAAAATGGAGTGAAAGTTCTTAAAATCGCCAAACTAACGGGGCGAAAGTTTTATAATATCAAAAGCAATTGGGCTAAACATGAGGGAGAAAGGGGTCAACAAAAAAATCCCTCAAGTGGAAATCTCCCCTTAACTCTGGGATAGGATAGACTCGATAGAGGGTATAGAAGGGAAGGATGGTAGAGGTAGAGAATGTAAAGTTTGAGAGAGTTAATTATCAAATACATTACTAACTTCTAAACATAAAATACTGGCCTTCCTTCGCTCATGTTTATACATTTCCCTTTCGTAGATAATTTTTGAAATACGATGATGAATTAGGTTTTTTTCTTCGTGGGTTATGTGTTTGTGGATTTCGCTGTTCTGCCTTTCGTTATTATGATGGTCCAGGGTTCGAGTCCGGTGGTGGTTTGTATGAGGTTTTTCTCAAGTGGCATTACTTGATTTAAAAAGGTTTCGTTATTATTGTTTCTGTGGCAGCGGAGACTACTACTACTACTTGCTACTCCTGTTTCTGGCATCTCAAATCACGACTACTTTCTCTCTCAAATGCTAGGAATCCACGCCCCTTCGTTCGTCGCCGCTTTACTCAGTCGCCATTATGGTACCTGGGTATAGCCAAGGGGAGGGGCATGAGGGAAGGTTATGAATGGCGGAGGCAAGCCGAAGTCGGGGCGTCGCAGGATTAGGACGCGAGGACACAAGCGGGGTCAGTTGGAGATCACATCTACCCGCCGGCCAGCAGCAGCCATGTTTATCAGACGGTGGAGCCCCCTAGCGCCAACCACCGCAACCTATCTGTAGCCCACCCACCTCCACCAAACCTCTTCCTACGTCTTCTTGCAGAACGGTGGCGCTTGCTAGCAAGCACCCGCATTCAGTGTGAGTGCTAGAAGTGATCTATGAGCAGAGTGAAGTGAGACAAGGCTCGTATCAGTTAGAACAGTAATGAAAGATAGTATTGTCGTACCTCAGGCAGACGAGCACTGGACTTGACTAAGGAAGACCGAGGGACCCGCCTCCGTCGCTGGCCCTGGATGGCGCCGTGTGTACATGTGGACCTTACTGTAGGAAATGCCGTGTGTGCGTGTGTTTGTGTACGCTGTTTGAGGGTGTGAACATTGCCCTACCGATCTTCCAGTTAGTCTGAGTGGCGTGTCGGGATTAGCCTGTGTGTGTGTCGTCGCGATAAGATGTGTGTGAAGGAATACGTTCACAAGACAACAGCACAGGTAAGCCACGTCTGGAGAATACCTACCTACCTGCCTGCCTGCCTTGTCTTCTTCCCAGGCCCGCTAGTCGCCTGTACGTACGTGTGTATGTGTATGTCTTTACCAATAGACCCAAGGAAAACTCTGTGTACGTGTAGGGAGAGAGAGAGGGTAGATAGTGATCCAATTGTGTGTGTGTGTGATAACAAGCCCCCACCCGACTACATCTCCAGGCCTATCGACTCACCATCTGGGCCTCTCCAAGGAAAATATAACAGTGAGGCTCATTCTCGTTCGAAGGGTGTCAAACCAGAGCAAGTTTGTTACTCGCTTTTTCTGGACCCCCTTCTCCCTCATGTTTAGCACATTAGTTTTGAGGTTTTAAGACGTTCGTTCCGTTAGTTTGGCGGTTTTGAGACATTTCGACTCATTTTTTATTCATCATTAAGATTAAGACCTTTCGTGCCCTTTAGATTCTAGTTTTAGACCAGGACATTTTTCTACCGAAAAATGTACACATTTATCTTGAAAGGGGGTCTAGGGGGCGTTCTCTAAGCTTGATGGAGGTCTAGCGAGGACACTCAAAAATAATTAAATATATAAATATGTAGCCCAAAAACCAAGTAGTACTCCCTTAACCCTCTCCAACATATGACGCGATTTTGAGCCTATTAGGGATACTTTAAAGCCTTTCTTACCATCAGGGGTATTTAGAAACCTTTAGTTTAGTTACTTCAACCTCTGCAGTTGTCTTTGAGTTAGCTGTGGGCAGAAAACTAATTTTGGAGAGGTAATTATAAGAGTGAGAGAACTCTATTTCTTATTGCTAATCCGGCAACGTCTGCGTCATATGAGTGAAAGGGTTAAGGGCTTGAATGAATATGAGAAGGAATACAAGCAAACGACCAAGGCATAGGATTGTTTGAGCCATTTGATCTCTTCCCAAGACATCATTTGAACTAGGCCTATAAACCACAATTATAGCTATACATATTCAATAATAAAGACACAAAATATGGCTTCGGCTTTCGATTGACACCCTGAATTGCGTTTGACACCCTAAATTTCGTTTGACGCCCTAAGTTTCGTTTGACACCCTAAATTTCGTTTGACACCTTAAATTATTGTGTATGACACCCTACATTTCGTTTGTCACCCTGAATTATTTCGTTTGACACCATAAATTTCGTTTGACACCATTTCGTTTGATACAATGAATATCGTTTGACACCCTGTTCGAAGCCATTGTGTAGTGACGGGGTCGGTTATGACACAATAAGGGTTACTCTCACTCTCTCTCTCTCTCTCTCTCTCTCTCTCTCTCTCTCTCTCTCTACTAGAATTAAGTCCTGACCACCTCGTTTGGATCGTAAGGTCTGTGTGGCCAGTGTAACTATGTAAATCTCTCTCTCTCTACTAGCCTAAGTCCTGACCACCTCGTTTGGATCGTAAGGTCTGTGTGGCCAGTGTATCTATGTAAATCTCTCTCTCTCTCTCTCTACTAGCCTAAGTCCTGACCACCTCGTTTGGATCGTAAGGTCTGTGTGGCCAGTGTAACTATGTAAATCTCTCTCTCTCTCTACTAGCCTAAGTCCTGACCACCTCGTTTGGATCGTAAGGTCTGTGTGGCCAGTGTATCTATGTAAATCTCTCTCTCTCTCTCTCTCTCTCTCTCTCTCTCTCTCTCTCTCTCTACTAGAATGAAGTCCTGACCACCTCGTTTGGATCGTAAGGTCTGTGTGGCCAGTGTATCTATGTAAATTTCTCTCTCTCTCTCTCTCTCTCTCTCTCTCTCTCTCTCTCTCTCTCTCTCTCTCTCTCTCTCTCTCTCTCTACTAGAATGAAGCCCTGACCACCTCGTTTGGATCGTAAGGTCTGTGTGGCCAGTATATCTATGTAAATCTCTCTCTCTCTCTCTCTCTCTCTACTAGAATTAAGTCCTGACCACCTCGTTTGGATCGTAAGGTCTGTGTGGCCAAAAATAAATCTCTCTCTCTCTCTCTCTCTCTCTCTCTCTCTCTCTCTCTCTCTCTCTCTCTCTCTCTCTCTCTCTCTCTCTCTCTCAGGGTAACAGGTGTGTTTTCTGCAGGTAGGAGGAATGTCTGGGGGATCGTCTTAACCCTTTCTGTAGCGATGACGTCTTTTGCACTGTATTTTGGTCACTATTAGACAACTTTATTGAGCTTAGGAAGGAAGTCTACCCATTAAAAGGCTATACAGACTACCTCAATTAACCCTTTTACCTACCATATGTCCTTCCTAAGCTACATAAAATCGTCTAAATGTATCAGCCAGTCATACCTATCCATCTGTCATATCTATCCAACTGTCATATCTATCCATCTGTCATAGCTATCAGTCTGTCATATCCATCCATTTGTCATAGCTATCAGTCTGTCATATCTATCCATCTGTCATATCTATCCATCTGTCATAATTATCTATCAGTCTGTCATATCTAGCCATCTGTCATAGCTATTCATCTGTCATATCTATCCATCTGTCATATCTATCAGTCTGCCATATTTATCCATCTGTCATATCTATCCATCTGTCATATTTATCCATATGTCATAACTATCAGTCTGTCATATCTATCCATCTGTCATATCTAGCAGTCTGCCACATTTATCCATCTGTCATAGCTATCCATCTGTCATATCTATCCATCTGTCATATCTATCAGTCTGTCATATCTAGCCATTTGTCATATCTATTCATCTGTCATATCTATTCATCTGTCATATCTATACATCTGTCATATCTATCCATCTGTCATATACCTTACCTTTGGATACCTTTGGATGTGTTCGCCGCTCCTCTAGCGGCACCAAGGAGCGCGACGCCCCTCGTTATGGGTGGTGATTTGGTGCAGTAGCCTGTTTGAAGCGACAGCTCGCTCCCTTGCGAGGATGGGCTCGTCTGGCACTTTTTGCAGTTCGACATCTAGGGCTCTCTTGAAGTTGTCTAACGAGATGTCCCTCATGTCTCTTACTCGCCGTGGGAGTTTGTTGAAGAGACGTGGGCCTCTGTGTGATAACCAGCCCTCTCGCAGAGAGCCCATAGCACCCTGTTATTCATCCGGGGGATTTCGCATTCCCAGCCTCTCCTATCACTGAATTTCATGACTATCGGAGTATGTAGGTTTGGTACTAAACCCTCTGCGATTTTCCACGTGTATATTATTAGGTAACGTTCTCTTCTACGTTCCAGTGAGTACAGATTCAGTGCTCTTAAACGCTCCCAATAGTGTAGATGTTTTATCGAACTTATATGCGAAGTGAAATTTCTTTGTACACTCTCTACGTCATTTATTTCACCTGCTTTGTATGGGGATGTTAATACGCTACAGTATTCAAGCCGCGGTAGCACTAGAGATTTGAAGAGCGTTATCATAGGCAATTCACCGCGTGTTTTAAAAGTACGCAGAATCCAACCCGTTAGACGTTTCGCAGCCGCCACTTTGACCTGGTTATGTACTTTGAAACCCATATTTTCAGACATTAATACCCCAAGGTCTTTCACACTGTCTTTCCGTTCTATTATGTGGTTAGATTCTGTTAAGTAATTTGTAATTTCTTTAACACCATTATTATCTCCGTACCGTATTAATTGGAATTTTTCCTCATTGAATTGCATGTTGTTTTCCCTGGTCCACTGGAACACTACATTCATGTCTTCCTGTAGTCGGCCCGTGTCCTCTTGTGTGTTTACTATCTTGCTTAATTTTGTGTCATCAGCAAATATATCTATCCATATGTCTATCCATCTGTCATATCCATCAGTCTGTCATATTTATCCATCTGTCATATCTATCAGTCTGTCATATCTAACCATCTGTCATATCTATCCATCTGTCATATCTATCAGTCTGTCATATCTATCAGTCTGTCATATCTATCAGTCTGTCATATCTATTCATCTGTCATAAATATGCATATGTCATATCTATCCGTCTGTCATATATATCAGTCTATCGTATCTATAAGTCTGTCATATCTATCCATCTGGCACCAGAGTGTCAAATCGGCTAGTTTTGATTTGACAGAAGACGGGGGGGGGGGGGGGGGTGGTTATATTTGACAGGAGGCTGGTTTTGATTTGACAGAAGAGGGGGTGGGGTGTATATGTGACAGAAGAGGGGGGGGGTGTATATGTGACAGAAGAGGGGGTGGGGTGTATATTTGACAGGCTGTTTTTGGTGTGATGAAAGAGGGGGGGGGGTATATGTGACAGAAGAGGGGGGTGGGGTGTATATTTGACAGGGGGGGTAGTTTTGATGTGACAGAAGAGGGGGTGTATATATGACAGGAGGCTAGTTTTGATGTGACAGAAGAGGGGGTGTATATTTGACGGGGGCTAGTTTTGATGTGACAGAAGAGGGGGGTGTATATTTGACGGGGGCTAGTTTTGATGTGATAGAAGAGGGGGTGTATATTTGACAGGGGGCCAGTTTTGATGTCACAGAAGAGGGGGTGTATATTTGACGGGGGGCTAGTTTTTATGTGACAGAAGAGGGGGTGTATATTTGACGGGGGGCTAGTTTTGATGTGTCTGAAGAGGGGGGTATATATATGACAGTAACGTCGGGTAGATCTGAAGCAGGGTGTCAAGGGAAAGTTGAACCCATTATTTCTAGGCTATATTATTGTCTAAAGCCGCTGTCACACGAGCGCTTTTTCCGTCAATTTTCCATGGGCAAGTTTTTGTTTTTCGTATTATTTCGGAACATTTCCGCATTGGTATCGGTAACTAGACTGAAGGTAGATTACGTCAGACGGTTGAATTCTGATAAAGTGTAATTCTTTTAGCTTCCAGACCATAATTGCCCGTAAAAATTGCTCGAAAAAGGGCTCGTGTGACTCCAGCTTTAGTGAAGATACAATTATGGTTCATTGCTCAAATTTTGTCTTTGGAAGTGATAATTAGTCATTTTTGTTCATGTAAAGCTGAAATTATGGCTTATAGATCAAATTCTGTCTTTGGAAGTGATGAAATGGCCAAAACCATGCTATTTCATGTTAACCCTTTCACGCACATATGACGCAGAGGTTGCCAGATTAGCAATAAGAAATCGAGTTCTCTCACTCCTATAATTACCTCTCCAAATTAGTTTTCTGCCCACAGCTAACTCAAAGACAACTGCAGAGGTTGAAGTAACTAAACTAAAGGTTTCTAAATACCCCTGATGGTAACAAAGGCTTTAAAGTATCCCCAATAGGCTCAACACAGCTAACTCAAAGACAACTGCAGAGGTTGAAGTAACTAAACTAAAGGTTTCTAAATACCCCTGATGGTAACAAAGGCTTTAAAGTATCCCTAATAGGCTCAACACAGCTAACTCAAAGACAACTGCAGAGGTTGAAGTAACTAAACTAAAGGTTTCTAAATACCCCTGATGGTAACAAAGGCTTTAAAGTATCCCTAATAGGCTCAACACAGCTAACTCAAAGACAACTGCAGAGGTTGAAGTAACTAAACTAAAGGTTTCTAAATACCCCTGATGGTAACAAAGGCTTTAAAGTATCCCCAATAGGCTCAACACAGCTAACTCAAAGACAACTGCAGAGTTGAAGTAACTAAACTAAAGGTTTCTAAATACCCCTGATGGTAACAAAGGCTTTAAAGTATCCCCAATAGGCTCAAAATCGCGTCATATGTCGTAGAGGATTAATTTGCCTGTATTCCTTCTCATATTAATTCAAGTCTTCAAACAAAATCGCTCCGGTTTGAGCCCCGGAATTCTGAAAGGGGGTAATTTAACCCTTTGAAGACCATGAGGCAATTTAGCAGTTTCATTTGCCTATTGATAGACGATTTTATACAACTTGGGAAGGACCTCTAGCTGGTGCTTTGGAAGGCGGTACCGTAACTTAACCCTTTGAGGATCGTGATGCATTATAGCAGTTCCATTTGGCTGTTGATAGACGATTTTATACAACTTGGGAAGGACCTCTCGCAATCAACCAGTTACCTGCTTTACTTAATAAAATAGTTTCAGGGGGGTCACCGGCTTTTTTTAATCTTTTTCTCCTTTTCTCTCTTTCTCTGGCTTGTATCCATTCGGCTCCATTCAGCCAACTGTTTTAAGACGTTTATCCCCATCCAGGTGTCGAGTTCTTCCTGGCGAGCGATAGCGAGTCATATTGTATGGAGAAATCCGGCTTTGCCTGAGAAATTTTTCTATCGAAAAATGTACAAATTTAGCTTGCTGTAAAAAGAATATATATATATATATATATGCTGGCTCGCTACCGCTCGCCAGGAAAATATTGACACCTGGATGGGGGTAAACGTCTTAAAACAGTAGGCTGAATGGGGCCGAATGGATACAAGCCAAAGAGAGAGGGAGAGAGAGAAGACAAAAAAGCGAGGTGGGCTCCCTTAACAAAAGCCGGAATAAACAGTCAAAATACGGCATGATCCTCAACGCTGAGTGTCAAATCGGGGCTAAAGGTCTTAATATCGCCTAACTAATGGGCTTGAAATCTGAAAAATAATGGGGCTAAGCATGAGAGAGAAGGGGGTCCAGATAAACCAGCCCAATTTTTTTTTTTTTTAAGACTCGAGTGAATACGAAAAGGAATCCGGACAAATTAACCCTCTCAAGGTCCAAGACGCGTTTATTTCCTGTTTTCTGGTAATTGATAGACGATTTCATTCAGATTACTAAGGGTATATTATGGAGAGATCTCCACTTGAGGGACTTTTCTCTTGACTCCTTTCTCCCTCATGTTTAGCCCCATTGCTTTTGAAATTTTAAGACGTTCTCCCCATTATTTTGACGATTGTAAGAACCTTCGACCCATTTCTGTTAATTTTAAGACCTTTCGTGCCATTTAGGTGTCGATTTTATCCTGGCGAGCGATAGCGAGCCTGTAATTTAAGAGGAACCGGCTTTTAGCCGGGACATTTTTCTACCGAAAAATGTACAAATTTATCTTGAAAGGGGCTCAAAGGGGTGTAATCTTAAGCTTGATGGATATCTAGAGACCAAACTAAAAACCTCCCCTTAAGTAAGTCAGAGGGTTGATTGAGATAGTCTTTGCCATTTTTAATACCCACAGATCCTTCCTAAGCTGCATACAATCGTCTAATGATAGCCAAAATAAACTGCTACAACGCGTCAGAGCTTCAAGGGGTTAACACGAAATAGCATTTTTTTTGGGCCCAGTGTATCACCTCGAAAAACATGATAATTACCGGTATTTTGATCTATAAGCCATAATTTCAGTTTTACATAAATAAGAATAATTATTAACCCTTTCAAGGTCTGACGCGTTTTATCAGTTTATTTCGGCTATCATTAGACGATATTATGCCGCTTAGGAAGTATCTGTGGGTATTAGAAGGGTAAATACTATCTCAATCAACCCTCTGACTTCCGTATACCGTTACTAATCTGAATAAAATCGTCTAATAGTAGCCAGAAAACAGAACAGAAACGCGTATTGGAGCTTGAGAGGGTTAAAAATGAAGGCCTCGGATTCGTTTGTCACCCTGCCTCAATGGGTTAAGGGAAGGCACTTGTATTTTCGGGACCTCCTTCTCCCTCATGTTTATCCCTATTAGTTTTTAGATTTTAAGACGTTCGCCCCATTTGTTTGTCGTTTTTAAGACCTTTTGGCCCATTTCTTTGCCAATAGTAAGATCTTTCATGCTATTTAGGTGTCAATTTTTTTCCTGCCGAGCGATAGCGAGTCTGTATTTTAAGAGGAATCGGCCTTCGGCCCGGACATTTTTCTTCCGAAAAATGTACAAATATACTGTATATCAAAGGGGGTCTTGGGTGTGGGTGTGTTGAAGGGGGTCTTGGGTGTGGGTGTGTTGAAGGGGGTCTTGGGTGTGGGTGTGTTGTTTAAGCTTGACAGAGGTTTAGAGAGACAACTAAACCCCTTCCGGGAGATTTCCACTGGAGGGATTATTTTCTTTACCCCTTTCTCCCTCATGTTTAGCCCCATTGCTTTTGAAATGTTAAGCCGTTCGCACCACTAGTTTGTCGATTTTAAGAACTTTCGCCCCATTTATGTCACTTTTCAGACCTTTCGTGCCATTTAGATGTCGATTTTTTCCTGGCGAGCGACAGCGAGCCTGTAATTTAAGAGGAATCGGCCTTCGGCCGGGAAATTTTTCTCCCGAAAAATGTACAAATTTATCTTGAAAGGGGGTCTAGGGAGTGTAATTTCAAACTTGATGGAACACACTAAAAACCTCCCTTTAAACCATTGAACCGAAACAGTAAATTATGCTGCACAATACCGTCTGGACTCCCTTAATTTGATAGAGATTTAATTTGATATAAATTTAATTTGATAGAGATTTAATTTGATAGAGATTTAATTTGATAGAGATTTAATTTGATAGAGATTTAATTTGATAGAGATTTAATTTTATAGAGATTTAATTTGATATAGATTTAATTTGATATAGATTTAATTTGATATAGATTTAATTTGATATAGATTGTGTAGATTTGAGACAGGTGTGTATGACTCGAGTACCGGTAGCCTATATCTTGGACAGGTGTGTATGACTCGAGTACCGGTAGCCTATATCTTGGACAGGTGTGTATGACTCGAGTACCGGTAGCCTATATTTGAGAAAGGTGTGTATGACTCGAGTACCGGTAGCCTATATCTTGGACAGGTGTGTATGACTTGAGTACCGGTAGCCTATATTTGAGACAGGTGTGTATGACTCGAGTACCGGTAGCCTCTTTGGACAGGTGTGTATGACTCGAGTACCGGTAGCCTATATCTTGGACAGGTGTGTATGACTCGAGTACCGGTAGCCTATATCTTGGACAGGTGTGTATGACTTGAGTACCGGTAGCTTATATTTGAGACAGGTGTGTATATCTCGAGTACCGGTAGCCTATATCTTGGACAGGTGTGTATGACTCGAGTACCGGTAGCCTATATCTTGGACAGGTGTGTATAACTTGAGTACCGGTAGCCTATATTTGAGACAGGTGTGTATGACTCGAGTACCGGTAGCCTATATCTTGGACAGGTGTGTATAACTTGAGTACCGGTAGCCTATATCTTGGACAGGTGTGTATGACTCGAGTACCGGTAGCCTATATCTTGGACAGGTGTGTATGACTCGAGTACCGGTAGCCTATATCTTGGACAGGTGTGTATGACTTGAGTACCGGTAGCCTATATTTGAGACAGGTGTGTATGACTCGAGTACCGGTAGCCTATATCTTGGACAGGTGTGTATAACTTGAGTACCGGTAGCCTATATTTGAGACAGGTGTGTATGACTCGAGTACCGGTAGCCTATATCTTGGACAGGTGTGTATGACTCGAGTACCGGTAGCCTATATCTTGGACAGGTGTGTATGACTTGAGTACCGGTAGCCTATATCTTGGACAGGTGTGTATGACTTGAGTACCGGTAGCCTATATCTTGGACAGGTGTGTATGACTCGAGTACTGGTAGCCTATATCTTGGACAGGTGTGTATGACTTGAGTACCGGTAGCCTATATCTTGGACAGGTGTGTATGACTCGAGTACCGGTAGCCTATATCTTGGACAGGTGTGTACCGTATAATTATGACTGTTGAATATTTAGCAGTTACTGATATTTATATACAAATGTTGACATTACCTTGTTGATTAAGGGGAGGTTTTTAGTTTGGTCCCTGGATATCCTTCAAGCTTAAGATTACACCCCCTTGAGCCCCTTTCAAGATAAATTTGTACATTTTTCGGTAGAAAAATGTCCCGGCTGAAAGCCGGTTCCTCTTAAATTACAGGCTCGCTATCGCTCGCCAGAATAAAATCGACACCTAAATGGCACGAAAGGTCTTAAAATTGACAGAAATGGGTTGAAAGTTCTTAAAATCGTCAAAATAATGGGGCGAACGTCTTAAAATTAGAAAAACAATGGGGCTAAACACGAGGGAGAAACGAGTCAAGAAAAAAATCCCTCAAGTGGATATCTCCCCTTAACTTGATCATAGTGGATTTGACTGTTTTGAGAGAGAGAGAGAGAGAGAGAGAGAGATGTGGGTTTGACAGATGGTGTGGATTTAACAGATACGGTACTGGATTGACAGTTGAATAGTAGCCTCGACAGTAATAGATTTGGCAGGTACCGGTAGGTGATATATTCTATCTATCTATCTATTGCCTGACGCCGTGATCCCCGAAGGGGTGGCCACGAACGAACCGCCCCATGCACCTCTGTCCCCAGTCAGTCGACGCCCCTCCCCCCCAACCAGCACCGCCCTCGTTCATGTACTTCCTCACTCCATCCTTCCACCTCATATTCGGTCTACCTCTCCCTCTCTGTCCCTCCACCTCGCTCTCGTACACCCTCTTAGTCATTCTCTCGCTTTCCATACGTTCCATATGGCCGAACCATCTCAAGTTGTTCCTTTTCACACTTTCCAGCACATCTACCTCCACACCACACCTCCTTCTTACTTCCTCATTAGTCTGTCTATCCCTCCATGTAACTCCGCATGCACTCCTTAAGTAATTCATTTCCACTGCTCTCACTCTTGGTCTGAGTCTCTCAACCAACGTCCATGCTTCGCTTCCGTAAGTCAATGTCGGGATTACCACACTGTCATGCAAGGACTTCTTCACTTCCATACTGACCACCCTATTTCTTGTTACTGCTTTTAGCGTTCCTACAACCCTCTTCCCCTGTTGTACCCTCTCCCGCACTTCTTCATCCATAGTCCCATCTTTACTCAACACACTGCCAAGATACTTAAAAGAGTTGACGATCTCCATAGCCTGACCGTTCAGCTTCACCTCACACTCTGTGACTTCACCCCTTTCGAAGACCATAACCTTGCTCTTCCCCGTGTTTACAGCTATGACAGTTATGACAGCTATATACTGATATATAGATATGACAGATGGATAGATATGACAGATGGATAGATATGACAGATGGATATATATGATAGCTGGATAGATATGACAGATAGATATGACATGAGAGATGGTTATGACATATGGATAGATATGCCAGATAGATATGACATGACAGATGGATAGATATGACAAATATATATGATATGACAGATGTATATGACATGACAGATGGATAGCGTGGATAAAAGAGGTGGATCACATGGATTTGACAATGATTGGGTGCATTTAATTGAAGGATAATTGAAGGATAATTGAAGGATAATTGAAGGATAATTGTGGATATTTGCTGGGGCGTTAACCCCTTCAACACCATGACGGCTTATTTACCTTTGATTCTGGTAATTAAATGATGATATTATGCAGTTTACGAATGACATACGGTATGTTATTAAGGGCGGTGACCTGCTTTTTGTTATTTCTGCCCTTTTCTCTCTTTCTCTGGCTTGTATCCATTCGGCCCCATTCAGCCAACTATTTTAAGAAGTTTATCCCCATCTAGGTGTCGATTTCTTCCTGGCGAGCGATAGCGAGCCAGCATTATATGAAGAAATCCGGCTTCGCCGGAGACATTTTTCTATCGAAAAATGTACAAATTTAGCCTGCTGTCTAACAAAAATTATAAATATGCTGGCTCGCTACCACTCACAAGTAAGAAATTGACACCTGGATGGGGATAAACGTCTTAAAACAGTAGGCTGAATGGGGCCAAATGGATACAAGCCAGAGAAAGATAGAAAAGGACAGAACAAAAACAGGTCACCCCCCCTTAAGTGTGGAATATGGGTAATGGGTATTTGTCAGTAGCTGTACAGTCCCGCTAATAAGTCATGTCCCAGCTGTCATTGCGTTTGGCTCGCTCTGTGCTGTATTAACCCCTTCAGACTCATATGACGCAGAGGTTGCCAGATTAGCAATAAGAAATAGAGTTCTCTCACTCTTATAATTACCGGTACCTCTCCAAAATTAGTGTTCTGCCCACAGCTAACTCAAAGACAACTGCAGAGGTTGAAGTAACTAAACTAAAGGTTTCTAAATACCCCTGATGGAAACAAAGGCTTTAAAGTATCCCCAATAGGCTCAACACAGCTAACTCAAAGACAACTGCAGAGGTTGAAGTAACTAAACTAAAGGTTTCTAAATACCCCTGATGGTAACAAAGGCTTTAAAGTATCCCCAATAGGCTCAACACAGCTAACTCAAAGACAACTGCAGAGGTTGAAGTAACTAAACTAAAGGTTTCTAAATACCCCTGATGGTAACAAAGGCTTTAAAGTATCCCTAATAGGCTCAACACAGCTAACTCAAAGACAACTGCAGAGGTTGAAGTAACTAAACTAAAGGTTTCTAAATACCCCTGATGGTAACAAAGGCTTTAAAGTATCCCCAATAGGCTCAACACAGCTAACTCAAAGACAACTGCAGAGGTTGAAGTAACTAAACTAAAGGTTTCTAAATACCCCTGATGGTAACTAAGGCTTTAAAGTATCCCTAATAGGCTCAACATCGCGTCATATGTCGGAGAGGGTTAATGTCTGTCAGATATTGAATAGGGTGGGTAAGTGTAGGAACATATGTTAGTATATTTCACTCGATATGAAGAAATGAAGCTTAGATATTGCTGATACCAATTATTGATCAAAACATACTAGGTGCCGAGACATCACTTATTAGCGCGACTGTACAGCGGTTCGTGAGATCTTGCAACCTTCTTTATGCAACTATTGTCCATCCCTCCTTAAGGGGAGGTTTTTAGTTGATTCCCTAGACTTCCATCAAGCTTAAAATTACTCCCCCTAAATCCCCTTTCAAGATAAATTTGTACATTTTTCGGTAGAAAAATGTCCCGGCCGAAGGCCGGTTCCCCTTAAATTACAGGCTCGCTATCGCTCTCCAGGAAAAACTCGACACCTAAATGGCACGAATGGTCTTAAAATTGATAAAAATGGGGCGAGGGTTCTTAAAATAGCCAAACTAATGGGGCGAACGTCTTAAAATCTCAAAAGCAATGGGGCTAAACATGAGGGAGAAAGGGGTCCAGAAAAAAATCCTCCAGGTGGAAGTCTCCCCTTAATCTGAACACCATTTATTAGTCCCCCCTCCCCCCCCTAGACCTCCATTAGTCCCCCCCCCCCCCCTAGGCCTCCATTAAGCTTAACCCCTTCTGTACCACAACGTCTTTTTCATCTTATTGTAGCTATATTTAGATGCTTTTGTGCAGCTTAAGGGGAGGTATTTAGTTTGGTCCCTAGATATCCATCAAACTTACGATTGCACCCCCTTGAGCCCCTTTCAAGATAAATTTGTAAATTTTTCGGTAGAAAAATTTCCCGGCCGAAGGCCGGTTCCTCTTAAATTACAGGCTCGCTATCGCTCGCCAGGATAAAATCGACACCTGAATTGCACGAAAGGTCTTAATATGGG
This sequence comes from Paralithodes platypus, assembly GCA_032716605.1. NCBI lineage: Eukaryota > Metazoa > Arthropoda > Malacostraca > Decapoda > Lithodidae > Paralithodes > Paralithodes platypus. The sequence goes on along the minus strand of CM064534.1, from coordinate 790,850 downwards.
GTGAAAGTTCTTAAAATCGCTAAACTAATGGGGCAAACGTTTTATAATATCAAAAGCAATGGGGCTAAACATGAGGGAGAAAGGGGTCAAGAAAAAAATCCCTCAAGTGGAGACCTGCCCTTAAGAAGGATCCGTGGTGGTATAAAGGGTTAATTGAGATAGTGCGAAGCGTCTTAATGGCTGGAGGCCCTTTTTAAGCTGGATAATATCGTCTTAATAGTAGCTAGAAGAAAATAAAAAGACGTTGCCGGTACTGAAGGGGTTAACAGAAGATACCCTATGTGTGTGTGTACATTTTCCGGTTCATTTTATAATTTCAGGCTCGCTATCCCTCGCCAGGAAAGCTCGACACCTACATGGCACGAAAGGTCTTAATTATTAATGGGTTATAGTTCAAATTATGTCGTTGAATGGGATAAATTGGCCAAAACTTCATGTTCCTGTATTTCTCCTATTCCTTTTTAAGGGGAGATTTCCACTTGAGGGACTTTTCTCTTGACTCCTTTCTCCCTCATGTTTAGCCCCCTTGCTTTTGAGATTTTAAGACGTTCGCCCCATTATTTTGACGATTGTAAGAACCTTCGACCCATTTCTGTCAATTTTAAGATCTTTCGTGCCATTTAGGTGTCGATTTTATCCTGGCGAGCGATAGCGAGCCTGTAATTCAAGAGGAATCGGCTTTCAGCCGGGACATTTTTCTACCGAAAAATGTACAAATTTATCTTGAAAGGGGCTCAAAGGGGGTGTAATCTTAAGCTTGATGGATATCTAGGGACCAAACTAAAAACCTCCCCTTAAGTCTTCAAACAAAATATGATGTTTCGAATTAATGTTAAGGGAAAAGGGTTTATTTTTGGGTCGATCTATTTGTTTATTTTTCAATGTTTTCCTTCCTAGACCTCCATAAAAAAAAAAAAAAAAAAAAAAAAAATCCCCCTTCTAGATAAATTTGTACCTTATTTGGTAGAAGAATGTCCTGGACGAAGGCCGATTCTTCCAAAATTTCAAGGTTCGCTATCGCTCACCAGGAACAAAAATTGACAGCTAAATGGCACGAAAGATCTTAATATTGACAAATGTATGGGTTGGACATTCTTAAGGGGACCGACCCGCTTTTTGTTCTTTCGGGGTAGTATCCATTCGACCCCATTCAGCCTACTGGTTTAAGACGTGTATCCTCATCCAGGTGTCGATATACACCTGGCGAGCGAAAGCGAGCCAGCATTTTTTGTATTATGTTTTAAACAGCTGACTTAATTTGTACATTTTTCGGTAGAAAAATGTCTCCGGATTTCTCCGTACAATGATGGCTCGCTGTCGCTCGCCAGGAAAAAATCGATACTTGAATGGGGAGAAACGTCTTAAAACAGTAGGCTGAATGGGGCCGAATGGATAAAACCCAGAGAGAAAAAGCAGGTCGGTCCTCTTAAAGTCGCCAAACTAATGCGCCGAACGTCTTAAAATCTGAAAACTAATGGGGTAAAACCTATACCCATAAAGCATACCTAACCTTTTCAGTACCGGTGACGTCTATTTAAATGTTATTATGGATATATTTAGACGATTTTGTGCAGCTTAAGAAGGTTCTGTGGTAGTAAAAAGGGTTCAGTGAGATAGTTGGCAGCCTGTTAGTTGCTGGAGGCCCATCTGAAATAGTTGGAAGCCTGTTAGTTGCTGGAGGCCCATCTGAAATAGTTGGAAGCCTGTTAGTTGCTGGAGGCTCGTCTGAAATAGTTGGAAGCCTGTTAGTTGCTGGAGGCCCATCTGAAATAGTTGGAAGCCTGTTAGTTGCTGGAGGCCCATCTGAAATAGTTGGAAGCCTGTTAGTTGCTGGAGGCCCATCTGAAATAGTTCGAAGCCTGTTAGTTGCTGGAGGCCCTTGTTTAGATAGTTCGAAGCCTGTTAGTTGCTGGAGGCCCTTGTTTAGATAGTTCGAAGCCTGTTAGTTGCTGGAGGCCCATCTGAAATAGTTGGCAGCCTGTTAGTTGCGGGAGGCCCATCTGAAATAGTTGGAAGCCTGTTAGTTGCAGGAGGCCCATCTGAAATTGTTGGTAGCCTGTTAGTTACTGGAGGCCCATCTGAAATAGTTGGAAGCCTGTTAGTTGCTGGAGGCTCATCTGAAATAGTTGGAAGCCTGTTAGTTGCTGGAGGCCCATCTGAAATAGTTGGAAGCCTGTTAGTTGCTGGAGGCCCATCTGAAATAGTTGGAAGCCTGTTAGTTGCAGGAGGCCCATCTGAAATTGTTGGTAGCCTGTTAGTTACTGGAGGCCCATCTGAAATAGTTGGAAGCCTGTTAGTTGCTGGAGGCCCATCTGAAATAGTTGGAAGCCTGTTAGTTGCTGGAGGCCCATCTGAAATAGTTGGAAGCCTGTTAGTTGCTGGAGGCATCTGAAATAGTTGGAAGCCTGTTAGTTGCTGGAGGCCCATCTGAAATAGTTGGAAGCCTGTTAGTTGCTGGAGGCCCATCTGAAATAGTTGGAAGCCTGTTAGTTGCTGGAGGCCCATCTGAGATAGTTGGAAGCCTGTTAGTTGCTGGAGCCCCATCTGAAATAGTTGGAAGCCTGTTAGTTGCTGGAGGCCCATCTGAAATAGTTGGAAGCCTGTTAGTTGCTGGAGCCCCATCTGAAATAGTTGGAAGCCTGTTAGTTGCTGGAGGCCCATCTGAAATAGTTGGAAGCCTGTTAGTTGCTGGAGGCCCATCTGAAATAGTTGGAAGCCTGTTAGTTGCTGGAGGCCCATCTGAAATAGTTGGCAGCCTGTTAGTTGCTGGAGCCCCATCTGAAATAGTTGGAAGCCTGTTAGTTGCTGGAGGCCCATCTGAAATAGTTGGCAGCCTGTTAGTTGCTGGAGCCCCATCTGAGATAGTTGGAAGCCTGTTAGTTGCTGGAGGCCCATCTGAAATAGTTGGAAGCCTGTTAGTTGCTGGAGGCCCATCTGAAATAGTTGGAAGCCTGTTAGTTGCAGGAGGACCCATCTGAAATAGTTGGAAGCCTGTTAGTTGCTGGAGGCCCATCTGAAATAGTTGGAAGCCTGTTAGTTGCAGGAGGCCCATCTGAAATAGTTGGAAGCCTGTTAGTTGCTGGAGGCCCATCTGAAATAGTTGGAAGCCTGTTAGTTGCTGGAGGCCCATCTGAAAGAGTTGGAAGCCTGTTAGTTGCTGGAGGCCCATCTGAAATAGTTGGAAGCCTGTTAGTTGCTGGAGGCCCGTCTGAAATAGTTGGCAGCCTGTTAGTTGCTGGAGGCCCATCTGAAAGAGTTGGAAGCCTGTTAGTTGCTGGAGGCCCATCTGAAATAGTTGGAAGCCTGTTAGTTGCTGGAGGCCCATCTGAAATAGTTGGAAGCCTGTTAGTTGCTGGAGGCCCATCTGAAATAGTTGGAAGCCTGTTAGTTGCTGGAGGCATCTGAAATAGTTGGAAGCCTGTTAGTTGCTGGAGGCCCATCTGAAATAGTTGGAAGCCTGTTAGTTGCTGGAGGCATCTGAAATAGTTGGAAGCCTGTTAGTTGCTGGAGGCCCATCTGAAATAGTTGGAAGCCTGTTAGTTGCTGGAGGCATCTGAAATAGTTGGAAGCCTGTTAGTTGCTGGAGGCCCATCTGAAATTGTGTAAAAGCGACTATACCCTGTTTCTTTTCAACTGGCGGTAAATTGCAAAGTTCCCATCAAGATTTCGCAGCAATTTTGACGATTTAGTACTGAAGTATGGTGCTGATTATATCAACTTGCTCTTGATAGGATGCAGAGACATACCTGTAGGTAGTGGTTTCATGTTTTTCCATTAAGGGGAGATTTCCACTTGAGGGACTTTTTTCTTGACTCCTTTCTCCCTCATGTTTAGCCCCATTGCTTTTGATATTTAAAGACTTTCGCCCCATTAGTTTGGCAATTTTAAAAACTTTCGCCCCATTTCTGTCAATTTTAAGACAGAGGTGTCGATTTTTTCCTAGCGAGCGATAGCGAGCCTGTAATTTAAGAGGAACCGGCCTTCGGCCGGGAAATTTTTCTACCGAAAAATGTACAAATTTATCTTGAAAGAGGGTCAAGGGGGTGAAATTTAAGATTGCTGGAGGAGCAGAAAACAAACTAAAAACCTCCCCTTAAGTATTGATAAATTAGCTGCTAAGGGATTCAATTGACCGTCAGATGAAATGAAACAGAGTATAGTTGTAGCCAAGGTAAAGTTAAAAGGACCGGCACCGGTATTGAAAGGGTTATGCGTTGTATTTTGGCCGTCATTAGAGGATTTCATTAAGTGAGATATTTCGAAGCCTGTTAATTGCTGGAGGCCCATTTTAAACTAAATATAATCGTCTAATAGTAGCCAGAATATAATGTAAAGGACGTCACCGGTACTGAAGGGGTTAACCCTTTCAAGAACCGATAAGTTTCGTCTCTGTTTCCTGGCTATTATTCGACGATTATATTCAGATTAGGAAGGGTCTATGGAAGTCAGAGGGTTAATTGAGAGAGTCTTTATATGGAAGTCAGAGGGTTAATTGAGAGAGTCTTTATATGGAAGTCAGAGGGTTGATTGAGAGAGTCTTTATATGGAAGTCAGAGGGTTGATTGAGATAGTCTTTATATGGAAGTCAGAGGGTTGATTGAGAGAGTCTTTATATGGAAGTCAGAGGGTTAATTGAGATAGTCTTTATATGGAAGTCAGAGGGTTAATTGAGAGAGTCTTTATATGGAAGTCAGAGGGTTAATTGAGAGAGTCTTTATATGGAAGTCAGAGGGTTGATTGAGAGAGTCTTTATATGGAAGTCAGAGGGTTGATTGAGATAGTCTTTATATGGAAGTCAGAGGGTTGATTGAGAGAGTCTTTATATGGAAGTCAGAGGGTTGATTGAGAGTCTTTATATGGAAGTCAGAGGGTTGATTGAGAGAGTCTTTATATGGAAGTCAGAGGGTTGATTGAGAGTCTTTATACCCCTTTCCTTCCCACAGATCCTTCCTAAGCTGTCTGGGGTTAAAGGGGTTGACCTGCTTCTTTTCTCTCTCTGGGTTGTATCCATTCGGCCCCATTCACCCTACTGTTTTAAGACGTTTATCCCCATTTAGGTGTCGAATTATACCTGACGAGCGATAACGAGCCACCATATTTTGGATACTGAGTTAGACAACTGGCTAAATTTGGACATTTTTCATCTCCGCTGTCTGAACGCGCGACATGATCCTCAAACAGTAAGGCCGGAGTCACACGAGCCGTTTTTCGAGCAATTTCTACGGGCAATTATGGTCTGGCAGCTTCAAATATGACACTTTATCATAATTCAACCGCTTTAAGGGGATATCTCCACTTGAGGGATTTTTTTCTTGACCCCTTTCTCCCTCATGTTTAGCCCCATTGCTTTTGATATTATAAAACGTTTGCCCCATTAGTTTAGCGATTTTAAGAACTTTCACCCCATATTAAGACCTTTCGTGCAATTCAGGTGTCAATTTTATCCTGGCGAGCGATAGCGAGCCTGTAATTTAAGAGGAACCGCCCTTCGGCCGGGACATTTTTCTACTGAAAAATGTACAAATTTATCTTGAAAGGGACTCAAGGGGATGTAATTTTAAGCTTGGTGGAGGTCTAGGGAACAAACTAAACACCTCCCCTTAACCTACTCTACTTTCAGTCTGGTTACCGATACCAGTGCAAAAAAGACCCTACATATAACAAGGCCAAACTTGCTCATGGAAAATTGACGGAAAAATCGCTCGTCTGACAGCGGCTCTAAGGGGAGGTTTTTAGTTTGGTCCCTAGATATCCATCAAGCTTAAGATTACACCCCCTTTGAGCCCCTTTCAAGAGAAATTTGTAAATTTTTCGGTAGAAAAATGTCCCGGCTAAAAGCCGGTTCCTCTTAAATAACAGGCTCGCTATCGCTCGCCAGGATAAAATCGACACCTACATGGCACGAAAGGTCTTAAAATTGACAGAAATGGGTCGAAAGTTCTTAAAATCGTCAAAATAATGGGGCGAACGTCTTAAAATTAGAAAAGCAATGGGGCTAAACATGAGGGAGAAAGGAGTCCCAGAAAAAAAATCCCTCGCGTGGAAATCTCCCCCGTAAATCAAGATGAAACAAAAACACAAACAATACGAAATTAAAAGTGTGTGTGAAAATATCTCAAGATCTGACAGACCCAATTTGTCCCTTTATCAGTTAGGTTACAGGTCAAGATGGGCGGGTGGAGGCGTGTTTTGGGTGGGGGGGGGGAATTCGTTCTTGTCCTGGCTACTACTATTATTAGACGATGTTATTCAGCTTCAGGGGAGATATTGTCCACTTGAGGGACTTTTTGCTTGACCCCTTTCTCCCTCATGTCTAGCCCCATTACTTTTGAGATTTTAAGACGTTTGCCCCATTAGTTTGGTGATTTTTAAGAATTGTCACCCCATTCTGTCAATTTTAAGGCCTTTCGTGCCACATAGGTGTCGTTTTTATCCTGGCGAGCGATAGCGAACCTGTAATTTAAGAGTAATCGGCCTTCGGCCGGGAAATTTTTCTACCGAAAAATGTACAAATTTATCTTGAAAGGGGGTCAAGGGGGTGAAATTTTAAGATTGCTGGAGGAGTAGGAAACAAACTAGAAACCTCCCCTTAAAAAGGGCCTCTAGCAATTAACAGGATTCTAACTATCTCACTTAACCCTTTTCACTACCACAGATCCTTCTTAAACCTCACGACGTCTTCTAAATATAGGCGAAATAATCTTATAATAGACGGCGCCGGTACAGAATGGGTTAACCCTTTGAGTACCAGCGACGTGTGATATATTGTATGCTAGCTATATGTAGACGATATTATGCAGCTTAGGAAGGATCTGTGGTAGTTCAAAGGGTTGGTGGAGATAGTTGGAAGCCTTATTAATGCTAGAGGTCCTTCCTAAGCTGAATAAAATCGTCTAATAGTTATGCCAGAATATGATGACAATTACGACCCTGGTACAGTCACGCTCATAAGTCATGTCCCAGGTGTCAGTACGTTTGGCTTGCTCTGTGCTGTATTAATGTCTGTCAGATGTTGAATAGGGTGGGTACGTGTAGTGCTAATAAGTCATGTCCCAGCTGTCAGTACGTTTGGCTTGCTCTGTGCTGTATTAATGTCTGTCAGATGTTGAAGAGGGTGGCTAAGTGTAGGAACATGTTTGTATATTTCACTCGATATGAAGAAATGAAGCTTAGATATTGCTGATGCCAATTATTGATCAAAACATACTTGGTGCCGAGACATGACTTATTAGCGCGACTGTACATTACGGGTTAAGGGGGCAAAGTGTTATTTATTGGTCAATTTAGTTCATTATATTTTTTTTTTTTTAGTTTTCTCGCTAGACCTCCATCAAGCTTAAGGGGGTGACCTGCTTTTGTTTTATCTTTCTCTCCTTTTCTCTCTTTCTCGGACTTGTATCCAATTGGCCCCATTCAGCCAACTGTTTTAAGACGTTTATCCCCAGCCAGGTGTCGCTTTCTTCCTGGCGAGTGATAGCGAGCCAGCATTGTATGGAGAAATCCGGCTTCGCCGGAGACATTTTTCTATCGAAAAATGTACAAATTTAGCCTGCTGTAAAACAAAAATATACAGTATATATGCTGGCGGAAAATATTGACACCTGGATGGGGGTAAACGTCTTAAAACAGTAGGCTGAATGGGGCCGAATGGATACAAGCCAAATAGAGAGAGAGAGAAAGAGAAAAAAAGCGAGGTGGGCCCCCTTAAAAAAACATCCCCCTTGTAGATAATTTTGTACATTGTTTTGGTAGAAAAATGTGAAGGGCGATTCCTCCTAAAATACAGGCATGCTATCGCTCCCCAGGAAATAATCGACACCTGAATGTCACTAAAGGACTTAACATTGACAACGAAATGGGGGCGAAAGGTTTTAAAAGATCGCCAAACTAATGGGACGAACGTCATCAAATCTGAAAACTAATGGGGCTAAACATGAGGGAGAAGGGGGACCCAGAAAAGCGACCTATCTCCCCTTAAAACGACAGGTGTGTATAATGAACCCTTTCTGTACCAGCGACGTCTTTATAGTTTCATTCTATAGCTTGATTTTGAGGACGATATGCATCTTAGAAAGGCACTGTGGTACCGGTAGTCAGAAGGGGTTAAAGGGAGGTTTGTCATTAAGGGGAGGTTTTTAGTTGATTCCCTAGACTTCCATCAAGCTTAAAATTACTCCCCCTTGACCCCCTTTCAAGATTAATTTGTACATTTTTCGGAAGACAAATGTCCCGGCCGAAGGCCGAGGTTCCCCTTAAATTACAGGCTCGCTATCGCTCGCCAGGAAAAAATCGACACCTAAATGGCACGAATGGTCTTAAAATTGACAGAAATGGGGCGAGGGTTCTTAAAATCGCCAAATTAATGGGGCGAACGTCTTAAAATCTCAAAAGCAATGAGGCTAAACATGAGGGAGAAAGGGGTCCAGAAAAAAATCCTCCAGGTGGAAATCTGCCCTTAACTGAGATAGTCTGTAGGCTTTCAACCCCTTCAGTACCGGTGACGTCATTTTCATCATATTCTGGACACTATTAGACGATTTCGTTCAGTTTAACCCTTTCACGCTTATGACGCGATTTTGAGCCTATTGGGGATACTTTAAAACCTTTGTTACCATCAGGGGTATTTAGAAACCTTTAGTTTAGTTACTTCAACCTCTGCAGTTGTCTTTGAGTTAGCTGTGTTGAGCCTATTGGGGATACTTTAAAGCCTCTGTTACCATCAGGGGTATTTATAAACCTTTAGTTTAGTTACTTCAACCTCTGCAGTTGTCTTTGAGTTAGCTGTGTTGAGCCTATTGGGGATACTTTAAAGCCTCTGTTACCATCAGGGGTATTTATAACCTTTAGTTTAGTTACTTCAACCTCTGCAGTTGTCTTTGAGTTAGCTGGTGTGAGCCTATTGGGGATACTTTAAAGCCTCTGTTACCATCAGGGGTATTTAGAAACCTTTAGTTTAGTTACTTCAACCTCTGCAGTTGTCTTTGAGTTAGCTGTGTTGAGCCTATTGGGGATACTTTAAAGCCTCTGTTACCATCAGGGGTATTTAGAAACCTTTAGTTTAGTTACTTCAACCTCTGCAGTTGTCTTTGAGTTAGCTGTGGGCAGAAAACTGATTTTGGAGAGGTAATTATAAGAGTGAGAGAACTCTATTTCGTATTGCTAATCTGGCAACCTCTGCGTCATAAATGCGTGAACGAGTTAAAAAGGGCCTCCAACAATTAACAGGCTTTGAACTTAACCCCATTTTACCACCACAGACCCTTCTTAAACTGCACAAAAGCGTCTTAATATAGCTAGCATATAATTAAAAAGACGTCGCCGGTACTGAAGGGGTTAATTTTATTCTAGATGGACTTTGAGAATGATATGCAGCCTAGAAAGGATCTGTAGTCGATAAAAGGGTTAATTGAGATAGTCTGCAGCCTTTGCACTAAGGGGAGATCTCCACTTGAGGGATTTTTTTCTTGACCCCTTTCACCCTCATGTTTAGCCCCATTGCTTTTGATATTATAAAACGTTTGCCCCATTAGTTTAGCGATTTTAAGAACTTTCACCCCATATTAAGACCTTTCGTGCAATTCAGGTGTCGATTTTATCCTGGCGAGCGATAGCGAGCCTGTAATTTACGAGGAATCGGCCTTCGGCCGGAACATTTTTCTACCGAAAAATTACAAATTTATCTTGAAAGGGACTCAAGGGGGTGTAATTTTAAGCTTGATGGAGGCCTAGGGAACAAACTAAATACCTCCCCTTAATACACGTCCGTCCTAAGCTGAACAAAATCGTCTAATGAATACCAGAATGTAGTGCAAAAATCGTGACCGGTACTGAAGGGGTTAGTGCGAGATAAAGGTTTAACAAGGAGGGTCAGATGGTTGGGTTGTTTCTCTGGTCCCCCTTCTCCCTCATGTTTAGCCCCATTAGCGTTCTAACCCCTTCTGTACCGGCGACGTCTTTTATATTTGATGTCACCTACATTTAGACGATTGTATAAAGCTTAGGAAGGATGTAGGGTAGCTAAAAAGGGTATGTGGGATAGTCTGTGGCCTTTTAATGAGTAGACGGCCTTCCTAAGCTGTACAAAACTGTCTACTAGTCGCCAGAATATAGTGGAAAGTACATCACCGGTATAGAAGGGGTTAAGACGTTTGGCCCATTAGTTTGGCGATTTTAAGACGTTTCGCCCCATTTTTGTTGTCAATATTAAGACCTTCGTGCCATTTAGGTGTCGATTATTTCTTGGTGAGCGATAGCGAGCATGTAATTTAGGAGGAACCGGGACAGTATTCTACCAAATGTACAGTGTATTTTGCAGGGGGTTCTTAGGGGTGTTTTGCAGGGGGTTCTTAGGGGTGTTTTGCAGGGGGTTCTTAGGAGTGTTTTGCAGGGGGTTCTTAGGGGTGTTTTGCAGGGGGTTCTTAGGGGTGTTTTGCAGGGGGTTCTTAGGGGTGTTTTGCAGGGGGTTCTTAGGGGTGTTTTGCAGGGGGTTCTTAGGGGTGTTTTGCAGGGGGTTTCTTGGGGGTGTTTTGCAGGGGGTTCTTAGGGGTGTTTTGCAGGGGGTTCTTAGGGGTGTTTTGCAGGGGGTTCTTAGGGGTGTTTTGCAGGGGTTTCTTAGGGGTGTTTTGCAGGGGGTTCTTAGGGGTGTTTTGCAGGGGGTTCTTAGGGGTGTTTTGCAGGGGGTTCTTAGGGGTGTTTTGCAGGGGGTTCTTAGGGGTGTTTTGCAGGGGGTTCTTAGGGGTGTTTTGCAGGGGGTTCTTAGGGGTGTTTTGCAGGGGGCTCTTAGGGGTGTTTTGCAGGGGGTTCTTAGGGGTGTTTTGCAGGGGGTTCTTAGGGGTGTTTTGCAGGGGGCTCTTAGGGGTGTTTTGCAGGGGGTTCTTAGGGGTGTTTTGCAGGGGGTTCTTAGGGGTGTTTTGCAGAGGGTTCTTAGGGGTGTTTATGCAAGGGGTTCTTAGGGGTGTTTTGCAGGGGGTTCTTAGGGGTGTTTTGCAGAGGGTTCTTAGGGGTGTTTTCATTCATTCTGATGGAGGTCTAGGGAGGAAACAAAAACATATGGTACTAAATAAATGAATAGACCAATAAATAAACACTTCCCCCCTTAACAGATGTGTAAGGTAATAGAAGAACAGGTATGACAGGTGTGTGTGTGTGTGTTTGTGATAGGCGTGTGTGTGAGTGTGTGTGTGTGAGTGTGTGTGTGTATGTATGTGTGTCTGTGTCTGTGATTGGTGTGTGAGTGTGACAGGTATGTGTGTGTGTGACAGGTATGTGTGTGTGACAGGTATGTGCGTGTGACAGGTGTGTGTGTGTGTGTGACAGGTGTGTGTGTGTGTGACAGGTGTGTGTGTGTGACAGGTATGTGTGTGTGACAGGTATGTGTGTGTGTGACGTGTTTGTCTGTGACAGGTGTGTGTGTGTGTGACAGGTGTGTTTGTGTGTGTGACAGGTGTGTTTGTGTGTGTGACAGGTGTGTTTGTGTGACAGGTGTGTTTGTGTGTGTGTGCCAGATGGTTGTGTGTGTGACAGGTTTGTGTGTGACAGGTGTGCTTGTGTGTGTGTGTGCCAGGTGTGTGTGTGTGTGTGTGTGCCAGGTGTTTGTGTGTGTGACAGGTGTGTTTGTGTGTGTGTGTGTGACAGGTGTGTGTGTGTGTGTGACAGGTGTGTGTGTGTGTGACAGGTGTGTGTGTGTGTGTGTGTGACAGGTGTGTTTGTGTGTGTGTGTGACAGGTGTTTGTGTGTGTGACAGGTGTGTTTGTGTGTGTGGTAGGTGTGTGTGAGGGTGTATGGCAGGTGTGTGAGGGTGTATGGCAGGTGTGTGAGGGTGTGTGGCAGGTGTGTGAGGGTGTGTGGCAGGTGTGTGTGTGTGTGACAGGTGTGTTTGTGTGTGTGACAGGTGTATTTGTGTGTGTGACAGGTGTTTGTGTGTGTGACAGGTGTTTGTGTGTGTGACAGGTGTGTTTGTGTGTGTGACAGGTGTGTTTGTGTGTGTGGCAGGTGTGTGTGTGTGACAGGTGTGTGTGTGTGTGTGACAGGTGTGTTTGTGTGTGTGACAGGTGTATTTGTGTGTGTGACAGGTGTGTGTGTGTGTGACACTTGTGTATGTGTATGACAGGTGTTTGTGTATGTGTGTGACATGTGTGTGTGTGTTTGACAGGTGTATTTGTGTGTGTAACAGGTGTGTATGTGTGTGACAGGTGTGTCTGTGTGTTTGACAGGTGTGTGTGTGTGTGTGTGTGACAGGTTTGTGTGTGTGTATGTGTGTGTGGAGGGTAGCTGAAGGTAACTAGTGGTCAGTGTACCCCATATAATTATGTACCCTAACATGGATAAGGCAGCGTTACTCTCTCTCTCCCCCCCCCCCCCCCCTCTCTCTCCCCCCCTCTCTCTCTCTCTCTCTCTCTCTCTCTCCCCCCCCCCTCCTCTCTCTCTCTCTCTCTCTCTCTCTCTCTCTCTCTCTCTCTCTCTCTCTCTCTCTCTCTCTCTCTTTTGGTGTGTTTTATAGTGGGTATTAAATGTATTTCTCCTTGTATCAAATGTGTTGAATATCTACTGAAAGGCTTAAGGGGAGATTTCCACTTGAGGGATTTTTTTCTTGACTCCTTTCTCCCTCGTGTTTAGCCCCATTGTTTTTCTAATTTTAAGACGTTTGCCCCATTATGTTGACGATTTTAAGAACTTTCAACCCATTTCTGTCAATTTTAAGACCTTTCGTGCCATTTAGGTGTCTATTTTATCCTGGCGAGCGATAGCGAGCCTGTAATTTAAGAGGAACCGGCTTTCAGCCGGGAAATTTTTCTACCGAAAAATGTACAAATTTAGCTTGAAAAGGGCTCAAGGGGGTGTAATCTTAAGCTTGAAGGATATCCAGGGACCAAACTAAAAAAAACAACTTAATGGGATTTTTTTTTATTTGTGGGTCGATATATTTATTTAATTAATATTTTTAGTTTCCTCCCTAGACCTCCACGAAGCTTTTAAGTAAATCTGTCTGCCGAAAAATGTACAAATACATCGTGAAGGGGGTTCTTGGGGACGTTTCTTTTTAGTTTGATGGAGGTCTAGGGAGGAAACTAATATATTAATAGATACATGAAAAAATCGACCCCCAAAAATAAACACTTCACCCCCTGAAATAAACTGTATCTTGCTATTTATGTATTTATATAATTATCTGTTTATATATTTATTTATTTGTTTATTTATTTATTTATTTATTAATTAATTTATTTATTTATACATTTATACATTTATTTATTCATTTATTTATTTATTTATTTATTTATTTATTTATTTATACATTTATTTATTTATTTATTTATTTATTTATTAATTTATTTATTCATTTATTTATTCATTTATTTATTCATTTATTCATTTATTTATTTATTTATTTATTTATTTATTCATTTATTTATTTATTTATTTATTTATTTATTTATTAATATTGATTTATCTTACAGGTATGTGTATTATGAAGGCAGTCTTCGGGTGGAGGGTGTATCAAGGTGAGGTAAAATATTCTGATAGATATACATAGAGAGAGAGAGAGAGAGAGGGGGGGTGGGGGGGGGGGGGGGGGTGGAGTACCAGAAACCTTCGTTGATGTATATTTATATTCGAATGTAAGTTAGGCATCACTTACAATACTTTCCATATATATACTGTACACTGTATATATATATATATATATACTGTATACTGTATATATACATTATATATATATATACATTTTAGTTTTTGCGTGAATAGTGTTGGAGTTACTGTAGTTAGTTATCCCCTACTGTACCGGCGACGTATTTTTTAATTGATTTCAGCTAATTTGAGAGGATTTTATTAAGGGGAGGTATTTAGTTTGTTCCCTAGACCTCCATCAACCTTAAAATTACACCCCCTTGAGTCCCTTTCAAGATAAATTTATAAATTTTTCGGTAGAAAAATTTCCCGGCCGAAGGCCGATTCCTCTTAAATTACTGGCTCGCTATCGCTCGCCAGGATAAAATAGACACCTGAATTGCACGAAAGGTCTTAATATGGGGGGAAAGTTCTTAAAATCGCTAAACTAATGGGGCAAACGTTTTTTAATATCAAAAGCAATGGGGCTAAACATGAGGGAGAAAGGGGTCAAGAAAACAATCCCTCAAGTGGAGACCTCCCCTTATATTAATCTTAGGAAGCTCAAAGGCTGCATTGCGATAGTCTGTAGCCACTTAAATGTTAGACGTCCTTCCTAGGCTGAATATAACCCCGTCTAGTAGGTGCCAGAGTACTGTGTAATGAAAAGGATATCACCGGTATTGAAGGGGTTAAGGGGAGGTTTATAGTGTGTTCCCTAGACCTCCATCAAGTTTAAAAGTACACCCCCTAGACCCCCTTTCAAGACAAATTTTTAAATTTTTCGGTAGATAAAATTTCCCGGCCTCTTAAATTACAGGCTCGCTATCGCACGCACGGAAAGATCTTAAAATTGACAGAAATGGAGCAAACGTTCTTAAAATTGACAGTAATGGAGCAAACGTTCTTAAAATTGACAGTAATGGAGCAAACGTTCTTAAAATTGACAGTAATGGAGCAAACGTTCTTAAAATTGACAGTAATGGAGCAAACGTTCTTAAAATTGACAGTAATGGAGCAAACGTTCTTAAAATTGACAGTAATGGAGCAAACGTTCTTAAAATTGACAGAAATGGAGCAAACGTCCTTAAAATTGACAGAAATGGAGCAAACGTTCTTAAAATCGCCAAACTAATGGGGCAAACGTTTTAAAAACTAAACACTAATGGGTCTATACATAAGGAAGAAAGGGGACCAGAAAAATGACCCATCTCCCCTTGTTGCCTTTAATGCTTCCAAGACCCAATTTATCCATCTTACTACCCGTCAGGAACCTCCAGCGGACTATCCCTTATTCTTCAACAATACAAAAATCAATCTTTCATCTTCCCTCAATATTCTCGGTGTCTCTTTTTCTTCTGCTCTCATTTGGAAGGACCATATTACCAGTCTTGCTAAGGCAGCTTCCCAGAATCTGGGTGTGCTCAACCGCCTCAAGGGGTTCTTTACCCCATCGCAGCTTCTTGCTCTGTATAGGGGCACAGTGCGTCCTTGTATTGAGTATTGTTCACATGTGTGGGGAGGATCCTCTCACACCGCACTCCTAGATAAAGTAGAAAGGAAAGCCTTTCGTATCATTAACTCCCGTCCACTCACCAACTCTCTGCAATCTCTCTCTCTTCGACGGAATGTTGCATTTCTCTCGCTATTCTATCGCTACTACAATAATCAGTGTTCCTCGAAGCTTTCCCAGTGTATACCACCTCCTCTACGTAGTACCCGGCTTGCAACACAATCCCACCCCTACTCTGTGCTACTCTCCAACCCAAGAGTGAAACGCTATTCTCAGACTTTCTTCTATTCAACTGCTGAGCTCTGGAACTCTCTCCCAGAATCTGTTTTTCCCTCTTCCTAAGACTTAAATTGCTTCAAACTCCGTGCGTCTAGGCATTTTAGCTCGAACGTCCCTTGATTTTGGCCCTGTCACTCTTTCAACTCTAGGGGAGGC
This sequence comes from Paralithodes platypus, assembly GCA_032716605.1. Taxonomy (NCBI): domain Eukaryota; kingdom Metazoa; phylum Arthropoda; class Malacostraca; order Decapoda; family Lithodidae; genus Paralithodes; species Paralithodes platypus. Next base: position 775,294 of record CM064534.1, on the reverse strand, counting down.
ACTCGCTGCAGGCAGCTATGCCTTTTGTCTCCCTCATTCACATAGAAAACAAAAATAATAAATAATTGCAGATTAATCAATATAGGGACTTTGCCAATTATCGCCAAATGCAAAGAAACATATTATAGCTACTGTACATCAAACAAAGACTGTGAGAAAGCTGAGAGAATGTGTGAGACTCAGAGTGAAAGCTCCCGAGGTTAAAGTTAGACACAATATTACACAAATTTACAAACAAAATTTCTCTTTGATTTTATATGTTTGTGCTGTTCTTGCTGTGTGTGGAATGGCGGTGCGAGTATCCTAGGTTCGAGTCCTTGGAGTTCCACATGTATTCATGACTTTCATTGATTTAATTGGTTAACATTAATTGGCGAGTTGGTGAAAACAAATATTATTATATACAGTACCCCCCCCCCCCCCCACACACACACATATTATCCCTTTCACGCATTTATGACGCAGAGGTTGCCAGATTAGCAATAAGAAATAGAGTTCTCTCACTCTTATAATTACCTCTCCAAAATTAGTTTTCTGCCCACAGCTAACTCAAAGACAACTGCAGAGGTTGAAGTAACTAAACTAAAGGTTTCTAAATACCCCTGATGGTAACAAAGGCTTTAAAGTATCCCCAATAGGCTCAAAATCGCGTCATATGTCGGAGAGGGTTAAATATATATATATATATATATATATATATATATATATATGTGTATATACTGTAGGTATCAGTCCTAATTGCCATGGACTGTTTGGAGTTAACGATTGTAAAGTATTGTAAAGCTATGTAAAATGTTCATGTCAATACAATTTTTGAATTTAATTGAATTTCAATTGAATATATAATGCAATTGGGCAGTACATATTTGTTTTGTATTAAGTATTAAGTATTAAGTATTAAGTGTTTGTTTTCAATGCACCTCACAGTCTTTCCTTTGAAGTAAATCTGTATACTGAACATATAAGTGTGTATTTGTTTATATATAATGGATGTTTTGGTTACATGTTTATTATTACCCACTTTTAGAAACACCGAAATGATATAACTTTAAGTTACTTTAAAGTTAATGTTCATAATGGGATATGTCGAGTGCATCTTATATATCCATAGCTAGATATGCAAGGATCAATTGCATATTCCATTCATGTCTCAAAATTTGCAACATCCCTTCTACTACTCCTAAATTTGCAACATCCCTTCTACTACTCCTAAATTTGCAACATCCCTTCTACTACTCCTAAATTTGCAACATCCCTTCTACTACTCTCCCTTCTACTACTCCTATATATGCAACATCCCTTCTACTACTCCTAAATTTGCAACATCCCTTCTACTACTCCTAAATTTGCAACATCCCTGCTACTACTCCTATATTTGCAACATCCCTTCTACTACTCCTAAATTTGCAACATCCCTTCTACTACTAAATTTGCAACATCCCTTCTACTACTCCTAAATTTGCAACATCCTTTCTACTACTCCTATATTTGCAACATCCCTTCTACTACTCCTAAATTTGCAACATCCCTTCTACTACTCCTAAATTTGCAACATCCCTTCTACTACTCCTAAATTTGCAACATCCCTTCTACTACTCCTATATTTGCAACATCCCTTCTACTACTCCTAAATTTGCAACATCCCTTCTACTACTAAATTTGCAACATCCCTTCTACTACTCCTAAATTTGCAACATCCTTTCTACTACTCCTATATTTGCAACATCCCTTCTACTACTCCTAAATTTGCAACATCCCTTCTACTACTAAATTTGCAACATCCCTTCTACTACTCCTAAATTTGCAACATCCCTTCTACTACTCCTAAATTTGCAACATCCCTTCTACTACTCCTAAATTTGCAACATCCCTTCTACTACTCCTAAATTTGCAACATCCCTTCTACTACTCCTAAATTTGCAACATCCCTTCTACTACTCCTAAATTTACAACATCCCTTCTACTACTCCTAAATTTGCAACATCCCTTCTACTACTCCTAAATTTGCAACATCCCTTCTACTACTCCTATATTGTTCGGTGTTCCCTGATTTCTCTTCAACAATTGAACAATTTCCCTGTGTGTGTTAAGGGGGGTCACCGGCTTTTTCTTATCTTTCTCTCCTAGTCTCTCTTTCCCTGGCTTGTATCAATTTGGCCCCATTCAGCCAACTGTTTTAAGACGTTTATCCCCATCCAGGTGTCGATTTTTTCCTGGCGAGCGATAGCGAGCCAGCATTGTATGGAGAAATCCGGCTTCGCCGGAGACATTTTTCTATCGAAAAATTTACAAATTTAGCTTGCTGTAAAACAAAAATATATATATGCTGGCTCGCTACCGCTCGCCAGGAAAATATTGACACCTGGATGGGGGTAAACGTCTTAAAACAGTAGGCTGAATGGGGCCGAATGGATACAAGCCAAACAGAGAGGGAGAGACAGATAACAAAAAGCGAGGTGGGCTCCCTTAAACATATATATATATATATATATATATATATATATATGCAGTATATACAAGTGTGCTGCACCCCCTGTCCTTTATTATTATTATGCTGGTGTGCCTCCGCCCTTCTTGGCCCCCTCCCCCCCCCCCCCCGCCCCCTTTGCAACCCCCCCCCCCCCCCCCCCCCCACCGCCGCCCCCCCCCCCTCCCCTCATATCAACCCCCACCACCACCGCCTCCTCCCTCTCTCCTTTCTTCCCCTGCACCCCTCCCTACCATCTCCTTAATCCCCCCCTCCTCCCCCTTACCGACCCCTCCCCTCCCCTCAACCCCCACTTCCTTACCCACACTTGTACAGTCACTCAAAAATAGTCGTGGACCTCACCTATTTCTAATTATGGGCGTATATCTCTGGAAACGAATTCATTGATATAGCTTTCTATACATCCATTACAAAACTATTAATACTAGGAGCCGCGGCGGTCGAGTGGTGAGCACGCTCACGTGTGAATCTGCTTGACCTGGGTTCGATCCCAGCCCAGGCGGACATTTAGTGGGTGTTGTAGTACGGTACGTCCTAGCATGTTTCACATGCTTGCACCCAGTCGGGGGACACCTCGACGACGTATACAGACTAATAACACACATAACAAAGCCACTCCAGCAGCTTCCTCTCTCTCCAACACCCCTTCTCCCCTCTTCAGAAAAATAGGAAAAGTAGAATGTAAACACGAGGTGCCGTTGTAAAGGCTTATCCCTCAATACCTTCACCTTCATATATTGAAAAGCAAGTTCCATCCACAAATCAATCCAGAGTTATAATTGCACACAGAAAATCATAAGGGGTCCACGATTTTTTATAAGTGACTGTACCTACCCCTCTCCTCTCTTCAACCCCTCCTTTCAACCCCCACTCCCTTACCCTCACCGCCCCCCCCCCTCCCCTTCTCCTTACCCTAAAACCCCCCCCAGCCCCGATCAGCCCCCCTCTCCTCCCCCCCTCCCCCCACCCCCTTACCCTTCCCTGTGCCCCCCCCCATACCCTCACCTCTCCCCCCCCCCATACCTTCCCCCCCCCCCTCCCACCTCTCTCTCTCGTCCTACTGCCAAAGGAACCCACACTATATAGACACGGCAGTTTGATTGTTATGTGTTTGTCAATATACTGTATATGTGTGTGTGACTTCAACTTCCTTCTCTCTCTCTCTCTCTCTCTCTCTCTCTCTCTCTCTCTCTCTCTCTCTCTCTCTCTCTCTCTCTCTCTCTCTCTCTCTCTCTCTCTCTTTATCTCTCTCTCTCTCGGCTTCTACTTTAATGTCCTAATCTTCCACTATAAACTGTCCCTGTCTAGTAGTATTAAGGCCGGACCACCTACTGTAGTTGGTGGGACCGCAAGGTCTGTGTAGTCTGAATATCTGTATAATCAGTGTAAACCTCTCTCTCTCTCTCTATCTATCTACGTATCTCTCTCTCTCTCTTTCTTTCTTTCTTTCCTTTTCTGTCTTTCTCTATCTTTCTTTCTCTCTCTTTCTCTCTCGCTCTCTCTCTCTCTCTCGCTCTCGCTCTCTCTATCTCTCCCTCTCTCTCGCTCTCGCTCTCTCGCTCTCGCTCTCTCGCTCTCTCTATCTCTCTCTCTCTCTCTCTCTCTCTCTCTCTCTCTCTCTCTGTATGACCTCTACTTTCAAATCCTCCTCCCCTGTCCTTGTGAGGGGTATGTGGGTTGACGCTTTTTTTGTCTTTCTCTCCTTTTCTTTCTTTCTCTGGGTTGTATCCATTCGGTCCCATTCAGCCAACTGTTTTAAGACGATTATCTCCATCCAGGTGTCGATTTCTTCCTGGCGAGCGAAAGCGAGCCAGCATTGTATGGAGAAATCCGGCTTCGCCGGAGACATTTTTCTATCGAAAAATGTACAAATTTAGCTTGCTGTCAAAAGAAAAATATATATATGCTGGCTCGCTACCGCTCGCCAGGAAAATATTAACATCTGGATGGGGGTAAACGTTTTAAACAAGTAGGCTGAATGGGGCCGAATGGATACAAGCCAAAGAGAGAGGGCGAGAAAGATAAAAAAAAAAAAAAACGAGTTGGACTCCCTTAATAGTATGTGGGTTGGATCATGACGCTCTTTTCAGGCTATCATTAGACGATTTTCAGGCTATCATTAGACGATTTTCAGGCTATCATTAGACGATTTTCAGGCTATCATTAGACGATTTTCAGGCTATCATTAGACGATTTTCAGGCTATCATTAGACGATTTTCAGGCTATCATTAGACGATTTTCAGGCTATCATTAGACGATTTTCAGGCTATCATTAGACGATTTTCAGGCTATCATTAGACGATTTTCAGGCTATCATTAGACGATTTTATACCGCTTAGGAAGAAGAAGGACCTGTGGGCTTCCAGAGGGTATAATGACTAACGCAATCGACCCTCTGACTTCCACATACCCTTCCTAAGCTGAATAAAATCGTCTAATGATAGCCAGAGAAACAGAACAGACATGCGTATCGGATCTTGAAAGGGTTAAGGGGAGACGGATTTTTTTTTTTTTTTGGGGGGGGGTATTAATTAATTTATTCCTTTTTATCTTAGTTTTTTCGGTAGACCTCCATCAAGCTTAGAAAAACACCCCCTAGACCCCCCTTCAAGATAAATTTGTACATTTTTCGGTAGAAAAATGTCCCGGCCGAAGGCCAATATCTCTTGAAATTTCAGGCTCGCTTTCGCTCGCCAGGAAAAAATCAACACCTACTAGTAAGTGGCACGAAGGGCCCTATTATTGACAAAGAAATGGGGTGAAACGTCATACAATCTCCAAATTAATGGAACCAACGTCTTAAAATCTCAAATCTAGTGGGGCTAAAATTAGGGAGAAGGGGTCCAGAAAAACTCCTTTTTCCTTCATGTTGAGCCCCATTGCTTTTCTAATTTTAAGACGTTCGCCCCATTATTTTGACGATTTTAAGAAGTTTCGACCCATTTCTGTCAATTTTAAGACCTTTCGTGCCATTTAGGCGTCGATTTTATCCTGGCGAGCGATAGCGAGCCTGTAATATAAGAGGAACCGGCTTTCAGCCGGGACATTTTTCTACCGAAAAATGTACAAATTTATCTTGAAAGAGGGTCAAGGGGTGAAATTTTAAGATTGCTGGAGGAGTAGGAAACAAACTAAAAACCTCCCCTTAAGTCACCTGAGTTATGTAGAATGAAAACCAAAGCCAGGTTCCATCTGCAGGGGAGACTTTCACTTAAGGGGAGGTATTTAGTTTGTTCCCTACTTTTTCATCAATGTTAAAATTACACCCCCTAGACCCCCTTTCAAGATAAATTTGTACATTTTTCGGTAGAAAAAATTCCCGGCCGGAGGCCGGTTGCTCTTAAATTACAGGCTCGCTATCGCTCGCCAGGAAAAAATCGACACCTTAACGGCACGAAAGGTCTTAAAATTGACAGAAATGGGGCAAAATGTCTTAAAATATCGAAACTACTAGGGCGAAGGTCTTAAAATCGCAAAAGCAATGGGGCTAAACATGAGGGAGAAAGGGGTCCAGAAAAAATCCCTCGAGTGGAAATCTCCCCTTAAGAGTTATATGTCTGAATCCCCCACTACCGTTGTAGTGGGGTGTGGATGTGAATGAACTCTGTAACTAGTATAATCAGCTCGCCCATGATGATCAGGTGCTAGCATATATATATATTTTTTCTTCTATGTGAATGAGGGAGACAAAAGGCATAACTGCCTGCAGCGAGTGCCTCCCCCAGATTTCAAAGCGTGACAGGGCCGAAATCAAGGGACCTTCGAGCTAAATGCCTGGACACACGGAGTTTGAAGCAATTTAAGTCATAGGAAGAGGGAAAGACTGATTCTGGGAGAGAGTTCCAGAGCTCAGCAGTTGAATAGAAGAAAGTCTGAGAATAGCGTTTCACTCTTGGGTTGGACAGTTGCAAAGAGTAGGGGTGGGATTGTGTTGCAAGGCGGGTACTACGTACCCTACGTAGAGGAGGTGGTATACACTGGGAAAGCTCCGAGGAACACTGATTATTGTAGTAGCAATAGAATAGTGAGAGAGATGCAACATTGCGGCGAAGAGAGAGAGAGATTGCAGAGAATTGGTGAGTGGACGGGAGTTAATGATACGAAAGGCTTTACTTTCTACTTTATCTAGGAGTGCGGTGTGAGAGGATCCTCCCCACACATGTGAACAATACTCAATACAAGGACGCACTGTGCCCCTGTACAGAGCAAGTAGCTGCGCAGGGGTAAAGAACACCTTGAGGCGGTTGAGCACACCCAGCTTCTGGGGGGCTGCCTTAGCGAGACTGGTAATGTGGTCTTTCCAAGTGAGAGCAGAAGAAAAAGAGACACCGAGAATATTGAGGGAAGATGAAGGGTTGATTTTTGTATTGTTGAAGAATAAGGGATAGTCCTCTGGAGGTTCCTGACGGGTAGTAAGATGGATAAATTGAGTTTTGGAAGCATTAAATGCAAGAAGGGTTTCTCTACCCCAATTGGAAATAGTAGCTAGATCAGAAGATAAGCATTTTATGGCTTCATTACGTTTACTTTTGAGGGACTGCTGGCTGGGGCGTTCTGGAAAACTAATTGAGTACATGTGTACATGTGACACTGGTCTACCGCACCTATAATGTCTGCCAATGCAGCTAAGATAAGGAAAGCCACGCCCGTAGGTCAATCAAATTTAGGTGTTCCAACCAGGGAAGGAACCTGTGGCCCTCAACGCTCAGGTGAAGTGAGGTACCGCCTAGCCACATTCACTCTCTTTCTCTCTCTATATATATATATATATATCTATCTATCTATCTATCTATCTATCTATCTATCTATCTATCTATCTATCTATCTATCTATCTATCTATCTATCTATATATCTATCTATCACTCTGTCTGTCTGTCTGTCTGTCTGTCTGTCTGTCTGTCTGTCTCTGTCTGTCTGTCTGTCTGTCTGGTATGTCTGTCTGTCTGTCTGTCTGTCTGTGGGTGTCTGAACGTCTGTGTGGCTGTTATGTCTGTCTGTCTGTCTGTCTGTCTGTGTCTGTCTGTCTGCTGCCTGTCTGTCTGTCTGTCTGTCTGTCTGTCTGTCTCTGTCTGTCTGTCTGTCTGTCTGTCTGTCTCTCTATCTGTCTGTCTGTCTGTATATATATGTCTGTCTGTCTGTCTGTCTGTCTGTCTGTCTCTCTATCTGTCTGTCTGTCTGTATATATATATATATATATATATATATATATATATATATATATATATATATTATCCCATTAACTATTTCCCTCGGTGTGGATAGAGTAGTATTACTTTCTCTTCAAAGACTGCACACTTCACTGTCGCCCTTAATGGACTCGCAAGACGCACTTTTAAATTCGGGTTTATCTTTAATTGGATCTTACTTTCTGCTGCGATGGGAGAGAGAGAGAGAGAGAGAGAGAGAGAGAGAGAGAGAGAGAGAGAGAGAGAGAGACAGCGAGAGTGTGTGTGAGTGAGTGGGTATGAGTGTGTGTGTGTGTGTGTGAGTGAGAGTGTGTGTGTGTGAGAGAGAGAGATAAAAAGAGAGAGAGAGATAGAGATACATAGATAGAGAAGGAGATGTAGAGAGAGAGAGAGAGTGGGTGAGAGTCAAGGGCAGATTTGTATTCATTAGTATTTATTTGTATATATATTAATTACAGAACCCAATACCCACCAGTAGCAAGCACATACCACAACAATAACACCATAGGTAGAATTTTTTTTTTTTTTTTTTTTTTTTTTTTTTTTTTTTTTTGTGGATGAAAACAAAATATGGGGAAGGGTTTAATTTTTGGTCGATATTTTCATTTATGTATTATTAATTTGTTTTAGTTTCCTTCCTAGACCTCCATCAAACTTAATCAAAATATCCCTATCATCCCCTTTTTATAAATATTTGTACATTTTTCAGTAGAACCATATTCCGGTCCCTCCACAATTACCGACACCTAATTGGCAACGAAATGGGACGAATGGTCTTAAAATCGCCAATATAATGGGCCGAACGTCGTAAAATCTGAAAACTAATGGGGCTAAGCACGAGGGAGAAGGGGGGGGGGGGCAGACAAAAACATACCATCCTCCCTTAATATAAACCGTATGTAAGGCTGACAACAACAACAACAACAACAACAACAACAACAACAACTAAACTAACACGGGAAGAAATTATATGTTGAACGAATGGGAGATGAAAGGCTTGCAAAGAGAAACTATGAGTCAGATACAAGGGGAAATAGACTGAGAGGAAGGCCTCGGCAGGGATGGAGAGATGGTGTGAAACAAGTTTTAGAAGATAGAGAGATGACTGATGAACAGGCAAGAGAAGCAGTGATGAATAGGAATGAATGGAGAATGTTTGTGAATAGATGAGTGAAAACGCAGTCGTAGGGTTTGGGGGTCGGGCACCAGTTGGAATAGTTGATAGTCCGTCAGGCGCCTGGTCCAGGGGTCCAGGGAGCCGGTGTATATATGAAGGGCCATGCCTGGAAGTGATCTGGACGGGCATTGTGGTGCGCTCCACTGCGTGTCTGCCTGCTGAGACCGGAACCTCTCTGGGAAGTCTGGGACCTGGGAGTCTTTTGCTGGGGACCCCAAATGGGTCTTAGTCTCTGGGTCTTCTCCTGGACGACCTAGATGTTCGTGAATATTATATTTTTTGTTATTTAGTTACTTCATTTCGAGCTCTGTCTCGAGTCGGACACCCCTAGCTATGGGGTATGTACCTGAGTATATACATATTTACTGTACATACATAACAGGTAGATGAAATAATAAGAACATGACCAAGAATAGACAGGTGACTTAACAACAACAATAACAACAACAATAACAACAACAATAACAAGACCAAGTAACAGTGGGAGAAAGGGAAAGTTCTGCTCTCTCTTCCACCACCCCCCTCCCTCCCCATCCCCCCTCCTCCTCCACACCACCACCTCCTTCCTACTCCACTCGATTACCACATTCCACGCAAGTCAGAGGAGAGAGGAGCGCATTCCACAGTACCCCAGGGTGTGGAATGCTGCCCCCCCCCCTTATACCTTACTACTCCACTCGCTCTGACACACCCACTCCACTCCTGCTTCCACTTGTAACACACAGAGAGAGAGAGAGAGTGTGTGAGACAGACAGACAGACAGACAGACAGAGAGAGAGAACAAAAAAGTGAGAGAAACTGTGAGAGTGAGTTAGTTAGAGTTAACTAATGGGCCGAATGTCTTAAAATCTAAAAACATAATGGGGCTAAACATGAGGGAAGAGGGTGTCCAGCAAAACGAACCCTCCCCCCTTAACCCCTTCACCACCATGACGTATTTTCACCATATTCTGGTTACCATTAGACGATTTTCTTTAGTTTATAATCTACCTCTACGACTCAAATGGGTCAATATGATCTCAATAAACCCTCTTAGTAACATAGGTCCTTCTTGAACTGCATAAAATCATCTAATTTTAGCCAGAATCAAAGGTAAACAGGCGTCATGGTACTGAAGGGGTTAAGAGTTAGTTCCCCGATTATGGCGGGACTATGGACACAACATTTTAAGGGGAGGTGGGCCGTTTTTCTGGTCCCCTTTGTTCCTCATGCTTATCCCCATTAGTTTTGACATTTTAAGACGTTTGCCCCAATATTTGGTCGATTTTAAGACCTTCCACACCCATTGCCTTGTCAATATTAAGACCTTTCGTGCTATGCAGGTGTCGATTTTGTTTCCTGGCGAACGATAGTGAACCTTTAATTCTGGAAGAACCGGCCTTCGCTCGGGACTTTTTCTACCGAAAAATGTACAAATTAATCTCGAAGGGGGATCTAATGGATGTTTTTTTAAGTTTGATGGAGGTCTAGGGAGGAAACTAAATAATTAATTAATATATAAATAAACAGACCCCCCAAAAATAGCCCCTGTCCCCTTAAACGCTTCACATTAGTTTGAATTTTTAGATGAACATTTAAAATCACTAATATATTTGCCAGTTTTGAAAGAAGTGCATCAAGTTTGTATTTTTGAGATTTTTTGTAAAGCCGGAGTCACACGGGCCATTTTTCGAGCAATTTTTACGGGCAATTGTGGTCTGGAAGCTTAAAATTTTACACTTAATCAAAATTCAGCCGCCTAACATACTCTACCTTCAGTCTAGTTACCGATACCAGTGCAAAAAAGTCCCGAACTAATACAAGAACAAACTTGCTCATGGAAAATTGACGGAAAAAGCGCTAGTGTGACACCGGCTTAAGTTTATGTGATCATTATTTAGTGGATAGTTTGTATTAAGTCGGTATCACACGAGTGGTTTTTTCCTCAACATATTTCCTCAACACTGGTCTGGCAGCTTATGTGGTCAACATTTAGAATATTTCGGTTACCTCAATTCATCTACCATCAGTCTAGTTTCCGATACCAGGGCAAATGTTGCCAGAAATTTTTTGACCATCGAATGTTGACTATAAAAGCTTTCGTGTGATACCGGCTTTACTCTTGTGGCTGACATGGTGGCCTCACTTGAACTGTATAAGTTGGTGTGATTGACTTTGTGTGACAACCCTTTACTTTCATATTAATGTGGGGTGCATGGATTTGTACAGTATCTCTCTCTCTCTCTCTCTATACATATATATATATATATATATATATATATATATATATATATATATATATATATATATATATACTGTATATGACTCCTGTACAGAGTTCGAGAATTCTTCACTGACGAGCAGTTGGCCGTAATATATAAAAGTCATGTGCGTTCTCAGATGGATTACTGTTCACCTCTGTGGGGTGGAAGTGGAGTGGTTGCATTGAGGCAGTTGAACAAAATTCAAAATAAAGCTATTAGATTAATCAATTACCCTGCAATCACACAGGACCTTCCTACATTATCCATACGAAGAAACGTTGCATCCCTTGCATTATTCTACAGATATTTTCACAGCAATTGTTCCGAGGAACTTGCTTCAATTGTGCCGCCTCTCCACATCTTTCCCCGTAGAACTAGGGCAGCTGAGAGCGCCCATGAATTTACACTTTCTCCTCCACAATGCAGAACTTCTGCTTATCAGAATTAATTTATCCCCAGAGCTACTACTCTTTGGAATTCACTTCCCTCGAATTGCTTTCCACAAACTTACAATCTATAAATGTTTAAATCCAGTTGTTACAAACATTTTATGAATGGAGGATGCCTTTAGGCACATGGACCTTTCTGTTTTATCTGTGTTTTCCTTCCTCCGTTCATTGTCTCTTTAAAAAAAAAATATATATATATATATACCGTATATATCTCTCTCTCTCTCTCTCTCTACCTATCTATCTATCTATCTATCTATATATCTATCTATCTATATTAGAAAAAGAAGCTAATGATATAGATATTGATATAAATATTACTAAGTCAGTGTGTATGTTATTCAGAGCTGATAACTCTAAATTATTCGGCCCCACTATGATATTAAATGGCGAGAAGCTTAGCAATGTTAATGAACATCTTGGATTTGTCTTAGATAGTAATCTGAATAATGATAAGGACTTGATAAGATGTAGAAATACATTTTATAACGAGTTTAATTGCATTTTGCGAAAATGTACACGAGTCAGTTTTGCTGTGTTTATTAAACTGTTTACCAGGTACTGCTTAAGCCTGTATGGAACAGAACTATGCTACTGTAATAGCAAGTGTAATGTTGCCTTTAAGGGGAGGTCTTTAGTTTGTTCCTTAGACCTCCATCAAGCTTATAATTACAGCCCCTAGACCCCTTTT
>CM064534.1:738058-758058 GCA_032716605.1 Paralithodes platypus | reverse complement strand
GCAATTCGAGGGAAGTGAATTCCAAAGAGTAGTAGCTCTGGGGATAAATGAATTCTGATAAGCAGAAGTTCTGCATTGTGGAGGAGAAAGTGTAAATTCATGGGCGCTCTCAGCTGCCCTAGTTCTACGGGGAAAGATGTGGAGAGGCGGCACAATTGAAGCAAGTTCCTCGGAACAATTGCTGTGAAAATATCTGTAGAATAATGCAAGGGATGCAACGTTTCTTCGTATGGATAATGTAGGAAGGTCCTGTGTGATTGCAGGGTTATTGATTAATCTAATAGCTTTATTTTGAATTTTGTCCAACTGCCTCAATGCAACCACTCCACTTCCACCCCACAGAGGTGAACAGTAATCCATCTGAGAGCGCACATGACTTTTATATATTACGGCCAACTGCTCGTCAGTGAAGAATTCTCGAACTCTGTACAGGAGTCCCAGTTTTTTAGAGGCATTCTTAGCAATGCTTCTAACATAATGTGTCCAGCTCAAGTTAGTAGTTAATGTTACACCGAGAATGTCAATACTAGGGGAAGTGGGAATATTTACATCATTAACAAATATATGGGAGTCAGTGAGATTCTGTCGGTTAGAAAATTGAATGTACTTGGTTTTCTGTGCATTAAAGGAAACTAGATTCTTTTGTCCCCATTCATTAATTCTAGAAAGGTCCTGGTTCAGAGAAATTGCAGTGTTTATTTTTGAATTTATAAGATCGGGTTGGGTGATAGAATTGGTAAATGTGAAGGAACTGTGGAGTGTTGAGTCATCTGCGTAGGAATGTATTGGATTGAAAAAAAAGCTTGAAAGAACACCCCCTAGACCCCTATTCAAGATAAATTTGTACTGTTTTCGGGAGAAAAATGTCCCGGCCTAAGGTCAGTTCTTCTTAAAAAATTACAGGCTCGCTATCGCTCGCCAGAATAAAATAGACACCTAAATGGTATGAAAGGTCTTAAAATTGACAACAAAATGGGGTGAAAGGTGTTAAAATCGTCAAACTAATGGGCCGAACGTCGTAAAATCTGAAACTAATGGGAACACGAGGGAGAAAGTGGTCCAGAAAACCGGCCCATCTCCCCTTTTTTTTTTTTTTTTTTTTTTTTTTCTCCTATATTCCAACTTACGGTGCACGGTGCTCACTCATGGCCCGAAACGACCCCATCTCTGAAGCCACCTCGTTCCTGTGCTTCACTGTCTCACCCCTACACTCGGACTCTCACACTTACACACACACAACCCCTTCGGCACGATAATGTATTGTTCATCAACTTCCGGTTACCATTAGACGATTTTATACAGTTTATAATATACCTCTCGGACTCAAAGGGGTAAATGCGATCTCAATAAACCCTCTGAATAACACATGTCCTCCTTAAGCTGCATAAAACCGTCTTTTTGTTAGCTAGAATTAAAAGTTCAAAGGCTTGTTCATACTGAAGGATTAAATAATGACACTACACCCCCCCCCCCTCCCCCTCCCCTCTGTCCACCACTACCACCACCTCCATCACCACCTCCACACACCACCACCACCACCATCACCATCTCTTAGTTCTCTACCACCATCTCTACTACCACCAGCACCACCACCACCACCACACACCACACCACCACCATCACCATCACCATCTCTTAATTCTCTACCACCATCTCTACTACCACCAGCACCACCACCACCACCATCACCATCACCATCTCTTAGTTCTCTACCACCATCTCTACTACCACCAGCACCACCACCACACACCACACCACCACCACCACCATCACCATCTCTTAGTTCTCTACCACCATCTCTACTACCACCAGCACCACCACCACCACCACACACCACACCACCACCACCACCATCACCATCTCTTAGTTCTCTACCACCATCTCTACTACCACCAGCACCACCACCACCACCACACACCACACCACCACCACCACCACCACACACCACACACCACCACCTCCTCCTCCACCACCGCCCAAATTTGGCAAATGAGTTTCAATGCGGATAAATGTAAAGTACTACATATCGGGTACCTAAATGAGAAAGCAAACTATTCGATGAATGGCACTCAGCTTAAGAATGTAAACAGAGAAACCGATCTGGGAGTAACAATATCGAGTAACCTAAAACCGAGTCAACAATGTTCAGAAGTTGTTAAGAAGGCAAACAAAATAATTGGCTTTATAGGCAGATCATTTGAGCATAAATCCAAAGACGTAATTCTAACCCTTTACAATTCCTTAGTCCGCCCTCTTCTGGAATACTGCGTTCAATGCTGGTGCCCTTATTACCAAAAAACATAAACAAGCTAGAACGAGTTCAACGTAGAGTTACCAAAATGATACCTAGCCTAAAAGAACAAACCATACGAAGAGCGTCTTAGAGAATTAAATCTATTTCCTTTAACCCAGCGCAGATTAAGAGGTGACTTAATTCAAGTGTTCAAAATCATCAAAGGCATCGACAATATGAACTGTAGTAAGTACTTCACTATCGACCAATCTAATTACACGCGGGGAAACGGTTGCAAAATTATTGGTAAATCTTTTAACTCACACGAATCTAAGAATTTCTTCTTCAATCGAGTTGTCAACTTGTGGAATGGGCTTCCCCGAGACGTTATAGACTGCAGCACCGTTGATTCATTTAAATTCCGCCTAGACAAATATCTCGCATCAAACCCGCGACTGACTGCGTTTGTGAATAACTTTATTTTATCCTCCCCTCAGTTACTAACCCATCTGTCCCCTACTAACTTCCTAGTCCTGTCACGTTAGTGGCAGGGCAGTAGTTCCCTTTCCAATGTTCCCTTACCCACTCTAAACCACTGTTTGGACACTTGATCCTCAGTGTTTTGGAGGACAAGCAGCCTAGAAGGGTCACTAGATCTGTTGTTGCTTGATTTCCTTTGTACTCCTTTGTACTTTGTACCACACACCACCACCACCACTACTCCTCCCCTCCATCACCACCACCACACCACCACCACCACCACCACCACCATCACCATCTCTTAGTTCTCTACCACCATCTCTACTACCACCAGCACCACCACCACCACCACCGCCACCACACACCACACCACCATCACCATCTCTTAGTTCTCTACCACCAGCACCACCACCACCACCACACACCACCACCACCACCACCACCATCACCATCTCTTAGTTCTCTACTACCACCAGCACCACCACCACCACACACCACCACCACCACCACCACACACCACCACCACCACCACCATCACCATCTCTTAGTTCTCTACCACCATCTCTACTACCACCAGCACCACCACCACACACCACCACCACACACCACCACCACACACCACCACCACACACCACCACCACCACCACCATCACCATCTCTTAGTTCTCTACCACCATCTCTACTACCACCAGCACCACCACCACCACCACACACACCACACACCACCACACACCACCACCTCCTCCACCACCACACACCACCACCACCACCACCACCACTACTCCTCCCCTCCATCACCACCACACCACCACCACCACCACCACCACCACCAGAGTCGTTCGTTCACCCTCCTCCTTCCTGCTGCTGCCATCATATTACTGTTTTTGTATATAGTGTTATCATTATCCCCTCTACTCTATTCGCATAACTTTATATATATTTTACTTTCCGTTTCTCGTATTTATTCGTGGGTCCTTCTTATAACTTATTAATTGGGTTTTCTGCGTCTTTATTTTATTTTCGACTTATTTCGGTTCGGCTTAGTTTACTTGTATCTGTTGTTGTTTGCTTTTGTTTTCTTGTTTTGGTTATCGCTGTTATACCGGTACCTATTGTGTATTTGTCTTGCGTTTACTTCTACCCCCCCCCACCCCCCTTCTACCCCCCACCCCCCTTCTACCCCCCCCCCCCCACCCCTATACCCTTCTTATCCCGTTTATTTGATTTGCTTATTCCTTGATTTACTAACTTGTCCTCTTCTTCCACTTCCTTCACATCCTTCACCTCTTCCTGCTTCCTTTATTGTCATTAGCCAAGTCTTTCTTTTCATCTTCCCTCTATAGACCTATTTATTACTCTCTCTCTCTATCTATCTATCTATCTATCTATCATTCTATCTATCTCTCTCTCTCTCTCTCTCTCTCTCTCTCTCTCTCTCTCTCTCTCTCTCTCTCTCTCTCTCTCTCTATCTATCTATCTATCTGTCTGTCTGTCTGTCTGTCTGTCTGTCTGTCTGTCTGTCTGTCTGTCTGTCTGTCTGTCTGTCTGTCTGTCTGTCTGTCTGTCTGTTGTATTGTAATGTGTCTGCTTTGATCACATATATTTACTATCAAATAAATGATCTCATTTTCTTTCCATTTTTGGTTACACTTATCCCTACCTATTACATATCTATCTACCTATTTATATATATATTATCTATCTATCTATCTATCTATCTATCTATCTATCTATACACTTATCCCTACCTATTATATATCTCTCTACCTATTTATATATATCTCTATCTATTTATCTATCTATCTATCTATCTATGTATCAATGATAATCTACGGTACCTTTCAGTCAAGCTATTAAGGGGAGGTTTCTAGTTTGTTTCCTACTCCTCCAGCAATCTTAAAATGTCACCCCCTTGAGCCCCTTTCAAGATAAATTTGTACATTTTTCGGTAGAAATATGTCCCGGCTGAAAGCCGGTTCCTCTTAAATTACAGGCTCGTTATCGCTCGCCAGGAAAAAATCGATCCCTAAATGGCACGAAAGGTCTTAAAATTAACAGAAATGGGTCGAAAGTTCTTAAAATCGTCAAAATAATGGGGCGAACGTCTTAAAACTAGAAAAGCAATGGGGCTAAACATGAGGGAGAAAAGAGTCAAGACAAAAAATCCCTCAAGTGGAAATCTCCCCTTAATACCAGTCCAAGAAAATACGAAATGTTACGACACAACATTGCAGGGAGAAGTTTTATTTATTAATTATTTTTTTAGTTTATATTCAGTTCATTTGTTGCGAATTCGCCTGTACCACCATAACTTAAGGGGAGATATCCACTTGAGGGACTTTTTTCTTGACCCCCTTCTCCATCATGTCTAGCCCCATTGGTCCTGAGATTTTAAGACGTGCGCCCCATTACTTTGGGGATTTTAAGAATTTCCGCCCCATTTTGTCAATTTTAAGACCTTTCGTGCCATTTAGGTGTCGATTTTATCCTGGCGAGCGATAGCGAGCCTGTAATTTAAGGGTAACCGGCCTTTGGCCGGGACATTTTTCTACCGAAAAATGTACAAATTTATTTTGAAAGGGGCTCGAGGGGGTGAAAATTTAAGATTGCTGGAGGAGTAGGAAACAAACTAAAAACCTCCCCTTAAAAGATCTCGTTGTCTTATTATATATAGATATATTTTGTTGTTATGTAAGTACGGTCGCGCTAATAAGTCATGTCCCAGCTGTCATTACGTTTGGGTCGCTCTGTGCTGTATTAATGTCTGTCAGATGTTGAACAGGGTGGGTAAGTGTATAGGGACATGTTTGTATATCTCACTCGCTATGAAGAAATGAAGCTTAGATATTGCCGATACCAATTATTGATCAAAACATAATTGGTGCCGAGACATCACTTAATTGGCCGACTGTACAACCATCGTTATAATTATACTCATAATAGTATATATATCATTAAATATACAGCAAATTGTTTTATATTTAATGACAAATAAACTTATATAATTTATGCAAACAATTGATATTCATCACCGGTTTTCATAATTATACACGCATATTCATCAATGGGAAAAGGCCAGGATTTGTGTGAGGGACTGTACACACGGATGTCATAGTATCTAGCCCACTCATAAACATCCGTTGACCTCACCTATATCTAATTATGGAAGTATATCTCTGAAAACGAATTTATGATAATATTTTTCTATACATCAACTACAAAACTATATATACTATTAAGGGGAGGTATTTACTTTGTTCCCTAGACCGCCATCAAGCTTAAAATTACAACACCTTGAGTCCCTTTCAAGGTAAATTTGTACATTTTTCGGTAGAAAAATGTCCCGGCCGAAGGCCGGTTCCTCTTAAATTACAGGCTCGCTATCGCTCGCCAGGATAAAATCGACACCTGAATAGCACAAAAGGTCTTAATATGGGGTGAAAGTTCTTAAAATCGCTAAACTAATGGGGCAAACGTTTTATAATATCAAAAGCAATGGGGCTAAACATGAGGGAGAAAGGGGTCAAGAAAAAAATCCCTCAAGTGGAGATCTCCCCTCAATTGAAAAGCAAGTTCTATCCAAAAATATAAAGTTATATTTGCATAGAGAAAAACATAGAGGGGTCCACGAATTCTTAGGAGTGGGCGGCTACTATGGTATCCGAGTGTACGGGCGGCCAAGTAAGTGATGATCGCGGCACCAAGTTATATTTCGATCAATAATTGGTATCAGAACTATCTAAGCTTCAATTAATCGTTTCGAGAGAGATATACAAATGTTTTCCTATCTTTACCCACCCTATTCAACATCTGACAGACATTAATACAGCACACAGCGAGCAAAACATAATGACAGCGGAGACACGACTTATTTGGGAAACTGTACGGTGGCGGTAATAAGTCATGTCCCAGCTGTCATTACGTTTGGCTCTTGCGCTGTGCTGGCTTAAGGGGAGGTTTTTAGTTTCGTCCCTAGATATCCTTCAAGCTTAAGATTACACCCCCTTGAGCCCCTTTCAAGATAAATTTGTACATTTTTCGGTAGAAAATGTCCCGGCTGAAAGCCGGTTTCTCTTAAATTACAGGCTCGCTATCGCTCGCCAGGATAAAATCGACACCTAATTGGCACGAAATGTCTTAAAATTGACAGAAATAGGTTGAAAGTTCTTAAAATCGTCAAAATATTGGGGCAAACGTCTTAAAATTAGAAAAACAATGAGGCTAAACATGAGGGAGAAAGGAGTCAAGAAAAAAATCCCTCAAGTGGAAATCTCCCCTTAATGTCTGTCAGATGTTGAATAGGGTGGGTAAGGGTAGGAACGTGTTTGTATATTTCACTCGATATGAAGAAATGAAGCTTAGATATTGCCGATACCAATTATTGATCGAAATATACTTGGTGCCGCGACATGACTTATTAGCGCGACTGTACATTAATTCTGACCCCCACTGTACCCTCCCAGCTTCCTGTTTTTCCTCCTCCCTCCTCCTCCTCCTCCTCCTCCTCTTGTCCTCCTTTCTTCCTCCCCTTTCCCACGCTGTCCTCGCTTAAGGGGACATGGGCCGGTTTTCTGGACCACTTTCCCCCTCATGTTTAGCCCCATTAGTTTTCAAATGTTAAGATGTTTGCCCCATTAGTTAGTCGATTTTAAGACCTTTCGCCTCATTTCTACGTCAATATTTAGACCTGTCGTGCTATTTAGGTGTCGATTTTTTCCCTGGCGAACGATAGTGAGCCTGTAATGGAAGAATCGGCCTTCGGCCGGGATATTTTTCTACCGAAAAATGTACAAATTAATCTAGAAGGGGGATCTAATGGATGTTTTTTTTTAAATTTAATGGAGGTCTAGGGAGGAAATTAGAAAAATAATGAATACATACAAAAATCGCCCAAAAAGTGAACCATCCCCCCTTAAGTCGGTATCACACGAGCGCTTTTTCCCTCAACATTTATCCTCAACACTGGTCTGGCAGCTTATGAGGTCAACATTTAATATTTTTCTGTTACCTAAATTCATCTACCATCAGTCTAGTTTCCGATACCAGTGCAAAATACTTCAGAAATGTTGCCAGAAAAATGTTGATCATCGAATGTTGACTATAAAAGCTCTCGTGTGATACCGGTTTTATGGTCCTTCTTGCATCCACACCTTTTTTGTCTGTCCTGTTTCCGTCCTTATCTGTCTTGCCTCTTCCTTCATTCTCTTTTTCTTATCTTCTGTTTGTTCGCTGTCTTGCCTGTTCCTTCTTTCTCCCTTTCCTTTTCCCTTCTCTGTTTTGCCTATTCCTTCATTCTGCCTTTCAGTTTTCTTCTATTTTCTTTCCTTCCTTCTCTGTTTTGCCTATTCCTTCTTTCTGCCTCTCAGTTTTCTTCGATTTTCTTTCCTTCCTTCTCTGTTTTGCCTATTCCTTCCTTCCTTCCTTCCCTGCTTTTCTTCTAATTTGGTCCCTTCCTTATTTTTCTTGCCTATTCCTTCCTCCTTCCTTTCCTTTCTTGTTCCTTCTATTATATTCCCTTCTTTACTTGTCTCGCTTATTCCTTCCTTTCTTCCTTCCTGCAATGGTTTATTATATTAGCTAATTTTCTTGTCCATTCTTCCCTCCCTTCCTCAATTTCTGCTGTCACCCAAGTAGGGCTTCTTTGGTTTTCTTGTTTTTTGCAGTTGCCTTGCCTGTTCCTTAGTTCTTTACTTATCTGTTTCGTTATATTTTTTGTGCTTGCCTATTCCTTCCTTCTTTCTTCCGTTATCTCTTATTTTATGCCTTGCCTGTTCTTAATTTATTATTTTTTTTGTCTTGCCTATTCGATTAACCCCTTCAGACTCATATGACGCAGAGGTTGCCAGATTAGCAATAATAAATAGAGTTCTCTCACTCTTATAATTACCTCTCCCAAAATTAGTTTTCTGCCCACAGCTAACTCAAAGACAACTGCAGAGGTTGAAGTAACTAAACTAAAGGTTTCTAAAATACCCCTGATGGTAACAAAGGCTTAAAGTATCCCCAATAGGCTCAACACAGCTAACTCAAAGACAACTGCAGAGGTTGAAGTAACTAAACTAAAGGTTTCTAAATACCCCTGATGGTAACAAAGGCTTTAAAGTATCCCCAATAGGCTCAACACAGCTAACTCAAAGACAACTGCAGAGGTTGAAGTAACTAAACTATCTATCTATCTATCTATTGCCTGACGCCGTGATCCCCGAAGGTGTGGCCACGAACGAACCGCCCCCATGCACCTCTGTCCCCAGTCTGCCGCCGCCCTTCCCACCAATGAGCACCACCTTCGTTCATGTACTTCCTCACTCCATCCTTCCACCTCATATTCGGTCTACCTCTCCCCCTCTGTCCCTCCACCTCGCTCTCATACACCCTCTTAGTCATTCTCTCGCTTTCCATACTTGCGTGACACTGTATTATTAGTAACTAAACTAAAGGTTTCTAAATACCCCTGATGGTAACAAAGGCTTTAAAGTATCCCCAATAGGCTCAACACAGCTAACTCAAAGACAACTGCAGAGGTTGAAGTAACTAAACTAAAGGTTTCTAAATACCCCTGATGGTAACAAAGGCTTTAAAGTAGCCCTAATAGGCTCAAAATCGCGTTATATGTCGGAGAGGGTTAATTATTTATTTCGTTGTCTTAATTTATATCTTGCCTGTTCGTCCTTTATTAATTTATTTTGTTGTCTGTTATTTTTTGGTTTTGTCTATTCCTTCGTTTATTCATTTCTTTGGTTATCTGATTCTTGGTCTTGCCTATTCCTTCTTTACTGATTTCTTTGGTTATCTTATTCTTGGTCTTGCCTATTCCTTCTTTACTGATTTATTTCGTTGTCTGTTATTTTGTTCTTGCCCATTTGTGCTGTCTTCCTTGTAAAATATTCCCTTTCCTTTCTTCCTTTTTCCTTGTCTCTCTCCCTTCCTCCTTCCTTTATCTCTCTCTCTCTCTCTCTCTCTCTCTCTCTCTCTCGCTCTCTCTCTCTCTCTCTCTCTCTCTCTCTCTCTCTCTCTCTCTCTCTCTCTCTCTCTCTCTCTCTCTCTCTCTCTCTCTCTCTCTCTCTCTCTCTTCTATGATCCCACTATCAGCATGTGAACTCAACTACCCCCCTCCTTCCCTCCCCTCCTCCACCTGTGCCACATCTCCACCACCACCCCCTCCCAAACCCCCTTACTAGCCCCCACTATCACCCCCACACCTCCCTAACCCCCTATCTCTCTGCCAAACAACCTAAAATCGCTGAAAAAACAGCTAAAACACACGAAAAAATAAGCCACCTTCGCCATTTTCTCGTACATGCGGCACCAGCGCACCGGACCACCTGTGACTAAGCCGGTAGCACACGAGCGCTTTTGTAGTCAATATTTATCCTCAACACTGGTCTGGCAGCTTGTGAGGTCAACATTTAAAACAGTTCTGCTACCTACATTCATCTACCATCAGTCTAGTTTCCGATACCAGTGTCAAAGAATCCAGAAATGTTGCCAGAAAAATGTTGATAATCGAATGTTGACCATAAAAGCTCTCGTGTGATACCGGCTTAACTCCCTTCTTATATAATATAGAAGGAAGAGTTGTTGTTTTTTTTTTTTTGGGGGGGAGGTGGGGGGATTTGGGCATTGTTTTTGGAAATGTATCACCATTAAGGGGAGATGGGTCGTTTTTCTGGTCCCCTTTCTCTCCCTCGTGTTTAGCCACATTCGTTTCGAGATTATAAGACATTCGGCCCCATTAGTTTGGCGATTTTAACACCTTTCGCCCCATTTCGTTGTCAATTTCAAGACCTTTTTTTACCATTTAGGTGTCGATTTTTCCCGGCGAGCGAAAGCGAGCCTGAAATTGTAAGAGGAACCAGCCTTCGACAGGGAATTGCTCTTCCGAAAAACGTTCAAATTTAACTTGAAGAGTGGTATAGGGGGTGTTTAACTGGAAGAGTGGTATAGGGGGTGTTTAACTTGAAGAGTGGATAGGGGAGTGTTTAATGGAAGGAGTGGCATAGGGGGGTTTAACTGGAAGATGCCATAGGGGGTGTTAACTGGCAGAGTGGTTATAGGGGGTGTTAACTGGAAGAGTGTCTAGGGGGGTGTTGAACTGGAAGAGTATAGGGGGTGTTTAACTTGAAGAGTTGTATAGGGGGTGTTTAACTTTCGAGGGTATAGGGGGTGTTTAACTTGACGAGTGGTATAGGGGTGTAACTTGAAGAGTGGTATAGGGGTGTTAACTTGAAGAGTGGTTAGGGGGTGTTTACTGGAAGAGTGGTATAGGGGTGTTTAACTTGAAGAGTGGTATAGGGGGTGTTTAACTGGAGAGTGGTATAGGGGGTGTTTAACTGGACGAGTGGTATAGGGGGTGTGTTTACTTGAAGGAGTGGTATAGGGGGTGTTAACTGGAAGAGTGGTATGGGGTGTTTAACTTGCAGAGTGGTAAGGGGTGTTTAACGGAAGTGGTATAGGGGGTGTTTAACTTGAAGAGGGGTATAGGGGTTGTTTAACTGGAAGAGTGGCATAGGGGGTGTGTTTTAACTGGAAGAGTGGTATAGGGGGTGTTTAAATTGAAGAGTGGCATAGGGGGGTGTTTAACTGGAAGAGTGGTATAGGAGGTGTTTCTTGAAGAGTGGTATAGGGGGGTGTTTAACTGAAGAGTGTTAGGGGTGTGTTACTGGAAGAGTGGTATAGGGGGTGTTTAAGAAGAGTGGTATAGGGGGTGTTAACTTGGAAGAGTGGTATAGGGGTGTTTAACTTGAAGAGTGGTATTGGGTGGTGTTAACTTGGAAGAGTGGTATAGGGGGTGTTTAACTTGAAGAGTGGTATAGGGGGTGTTAACTGGAAGTGGTATAGGGGGTGTTTAACTGGAAGAGTGTATAGGGGGTGTTTAACTGGAAGAGTGGTATAGTGGGTGTTAACTGGAGAGTGGTATAGGGGGTGTTTAACTTGAAGAGTGGTATAGGGGGTGTTTAACTTGAAGAGTGGTATTGGGGGTGTTTAACTTGAAGAGTGGTTATAGGGGGTGTTTAACTGGAGAGTGGATAGGGTGTTTTTAACTGGAAGAGTGGTATAGGGGGTGTTTAACTTGAAGAGTGTATAGGGGGTGTTTAAAGGAGGTATAGGGGGTGTTTAACTGGAAGAGTGGTATAGGGGGTGTTTAACCTGGAAGAGTGGTATAGGGGTGTTTAACTGAAGAGTGGTAGGGGGGTGTTTAACTGGAAGAGTGGTATATGTTAATTGAAGAGTGGTATCGGGGGTGTTTAACTTGAAGAGTGGTATGGGGTGTTTAACTGGAAGAGTGGCATGGGGGTGTTAACTTGAAGAGGTGGTATGGGGGGGTGTGTTTACCTGGAAGAGTGGTATAGGGGGGTGTTTAACTGGAAGAGTGGTATAGGGGGTGTTGTAACTGGACGATGGTATAGGGGGTGTTTAACTTGAAGAGGGGTATAGGGGGTGTTTAACTTGAAGAGTGGTATAGGGGGTGTTTAACTGGAAGAGTGGTATAGGGGGTGTTTAACTGGAAGAGTGGTATAGGGGTGTTTAACTGGAAGAGTGGTATAGGGGGGTGTTAAATTGAAGAGTGGTATAGGGGGTGTTTAACTGGAAGAGTGGTATAGGGGGTGTTTAACTGGAAGAGTGGTATAGGGGGTTTTAACTGGAAGAGTGGTATAGGTGATGTTTAACTGGAAGAGTGGTATAGGGGGTGTTTAATGGAAGAGTGTATAGGGGGTGTTTTAACTGGAAGAGTGGCATAGGGGGTGTCTTAACTGGAAGAGTGGTATAGGGTTGGGTGTTTAACTGGAAGAGTGGTATAGGGGGTGTTTACACTGGAAGAGTGGTATAGGGGTGTGTTTAACTGGACGAGTGGTATAGGGGGTGTTTAACTGGACGAGTGTTATAGGGGGTGTTTAACTTAAGAGTGGTATAGGGGGTGTTACCTGGAAGAGTGGTATAGGGGGTGTTTAACTGGAAGAGTGGTATAGGGGGTGTTAACTGGAAGAGTGGTATAGGGGTGTTTAACTGGAAGAGTTGTATAGGGGTGTTTAACTGGAAGAGTGGTATAGGGGATGTTTAACTGGAAGAGTGGTATAGGGGGTGTTTAACTGGAAGAGTGGTATAGGGGGTGTTTAACTGGAAGAGTGGTATAGGGGGTGTTTAACTTGAAGAGTGGTATAGGGGGTGTTTAAAGGAGGTATAGGGGGTGTTTTAACTTGGAAGAGTGGTATAGGGGGTTTTAACTGGAAGAGTGGCATAGGGGGTGTTTCACTGGGAAGAGTGGTATAGGGGGTGTTTAACTGGAAGAGTGGTATTAGGGGTATAACTGGAAGCGTGGCCCTAGGGGTGTTTAACTGCAAGAGGGGTATGGGGGGTAACTTGAAGAGTGGATTAGGGCGGTGTTTGCTAAGCCGTGTGAGGTCTAGCGAAGAAAACTAGATTATTATATGATATTATATATAGGAATGCATGATGAATAAGAAGAAAAAATAGGTTATAAATATACGACCCTAGGGTTTTTAGTTGTATCCCTAGAATCCATCAGCTTTAAGATCTACATCATCTTTAAATTGAAGATAATATGGTACATTTTCCGGTAGAAAAACTTTCCCGGCTGAAAGCCGGTTCCTCTTAAATTACAGGGCTCGCTAATCGCTCGGCCAGGGATATAAAATTCGAACACCTAACTAAATGGCACGGAAAGGTTCTTAAAATTGATAAGAAATTGGGTTGACAAGTTCTTAAAACTCGCGTCCAAAATATAATGGGGGCGAACGTCTTTAAAATTAGAAAAACAATGGGGCTTAAACATGAGGGGAGAACAGGATCGTCAAGAAAAAAATCCCTCAAGAGTGGAAATCTCCCCTTTAGCTTATCTGTATCGGGACTATTATTATTCATTTATGTTCTGGCATCTATTAGACTATTATATTCAGGTTAGGAAGGACGTCTTACTAATTAAAAGGCTATATGACTATCTCAATATATTTCCCTTAGCTACCATAGATCCTTCCTAAGCTTCATAAATCGTCGAAATGTAGCGCAAAAGAATAAAATTAAAGCGACGGCCGCCGGTACAGAATTAGAGGACAATGATAACCAAAATTTATTATTTTAAAAATAGTGTGTAATTTGTGTACAGTGGTGTTAATTGGGGAGTTTTGTAATTGTGTACAGTTATGTAATTGTTGTGTAGGCTAGTTGTGTACTTGTGTGTAATGGTGAACAGTTTGTGAAAATTTTGTGTACTGTTGTGAAATTGTTAACTGTTAATGACTTATTGTGTTACAGTTGGGTGTAATTGTGTACAGTTGGTTGTAATTGTGTTACAGTGTGGTGTAATTGTGTACAGTTGGGTGTAATTGTGTAAACGTTAATGTAATTGTGTACAGGTTGTGTAATTGTGTCACAGTGGTGTAATTGTTTAAAGTTAATGTAATTGTGTTACAGTTTTGTAATTGTGTACAGTTGTGCAATTGGTGTAAAGTTTCAATGTGAATTGTGTACCGTGTGTAATTGTGTACAGTTTGGTGTAATTGTGTAAGAGATTAATGTAATTGTGTTTACAGTTGTGTATGTGTTTTACAGGTGGGTGCTAATTGTGGAAAGCTTAATGTTAAATTGTGTACAGTTGTGTGTTAATTGTGTACAGTTGTGCAATTGTGTAAAGTTAATGTAATTGTTTAAAGTTAATGTAATTGTGTACAGTTGTGTAATTGTGTTAGAAAATAGTGTGATATGTCGCCTGGGATAAATATCTTTGCCATGGAACCCCCGACTGACTGCGTGTGTCGCCCGCGTAAATGCGTACCTGTGTTGTGCCCGAGTAATGCGACCGTGTTGTGCCCGAGTAACTGCGACCTGATTTGTGCCCGAGTTAATGCGGACGGTTTGTGTCCGTAGTAATGCGACCGTTTTTTGCCCGAGTATGCGACCGTTTTGTGTTCCCGAGTTAATGCGACGGTTTGTGCCCCGAGTAAATGCCGACCGTCTGTGCCCGAGTAATGCGAAACCGGGGGGGTTTTCAGTGTCGTACATATTGCTATAGTTTTGTTTTTCTGACCACAGTCTTTTTAGAATTGAAACTTAGTCAAGGGACCACTTGCGAGGTTTCAGGCTATAAGGAAGTTGGAGCGTAGACATCGATATTTAGCAGAATTACCAACTCCCTAAACTATGGGTTTGGTAGTGCATTTATAAACCTATTAAATTAATGTGAGTACTGTCTATCCATCAGAAACGTACCTCATTATTGCATTTCTGTTGTATATACGATGTTTACGGCTAGACTGTCCTTATAGCCTGAAACAACTGCAATGGGTAAATTGACGGCTGGGGTTTTTTTTTTTTTTGTTTTTTTTTTTTTTTTTTTTTACAATGCAGCCTAGTGGGGATCATTGGGTATGTGTGTTGCCTTGCCTACCTTGGTATTCCCTTTGATTCCTTTGTATTGTGTACAGTTAGTGTAACTGTGTAGCCTACAGTCAGTGGGTCAAATCTGGTTAGTATTGTTTTCCTCTGCAGGTGCGTGGAGTGGTAGAGTAATGGGTCTGGTATGGAGCAGAGCGGGGTAGCAGGAGACGAAGGTAAGGTATTATGATAGTATTATTATTAGTATAATTACTATTAGTTAGATATAATTATAATTTTTTTTTTTTTTTTGTTTTCTTTTGTGCGGATGAGGGAGACAAAAGGGCAAAACAAAAAGACTGTGACGAGTGCCTCCCGCAGAGTTGAAAGAGTTGTCGACATGGGCCAACAATTCAAGGATGTTCGAGCCAACATATCTGGACACGCGGAGTTTGAAGCAATTAAGTCATAGGGTCGAGGGCAAGATGGCTTCAGGGAGAAAGTTCCAGAGCTCGGTTGATGAATGAGAAAGGATTGGGAGTATCGTTTCAATCTGGGTGGGAGCGTTGCATTAAGTAGGGGGGGGATTGTGTTGCATAGACGGGTGCCCTTACCCAAAAGGTAAACTATGGTTGGATTATTTTCCTGGCTAGCGATAGCGAGCCTGTAATATAGAAGTAACCGGGACATTTTTCTATCTTGGGGTGTTTTTGTAAACTTGATGGAGGTCTAGGGAGGAAACTATAATTATAGTACAAAGGATAAATAAATAAGTAAATAACTGCGCCCATCCCCTCTTAATATAAGACTGGGAGCCACATAATGGCTTTGACAACGTTTCATCTACAATCCATGCCTTCACTTTTGAGATAATCCGGCTGACTAGTAAACAAGCAGACGCGAGGAGGAGAGAGATGGAGGAGAAAGATGCGATGAGATGAGAGAGAGAGAGAGAGAGAGAGAGAGAGAGAGAGAGAGAGGTAGATATAGTGAGAGGTAGATATAGATAGATAGAGATAGATGGATAGATATAGATGAATGGATAGTCAGTCATAATTGTATTTCATAAAAAGATATATACATACATAATTTACGGGCTTTGATGCGTAATCTTATCTAGTTAAGCTACAACAGTCCTCAGCAATAGTCGGTTTCTGGGTTCTGACACATAAACAATTTTTTTTTCTGATCGGATAGCATTGATATAATTACGCAATAAGTTAGTAAATCGTATACTCATTGTAGGATTATGTGTTCAACATCTTGGACAAGAAAAGATCTATGTAATTGTAAGACATGTTCTTCTCTATAAAATTAACATGGCTTTATGAAATTTCTATATACAAATTCTTATTTTCATCCAGTCATCCAAATGCCTACAACACCATCAATCCACATTCTCTACAAGCTCTGTTGGTTGCTCTCCCCGTACTCCATATTCAATATTTTCTTTATGTGCTTTGTGGTATCCAATGGAAAACTGCGTAAATGGTATATCACATTTCTTTATTATTAAACCAAAGTTCAGCGCCATAAAAATTCAAACACAGTAGCTTTGAAATAAATTTAAAAATACTTCAGTACTCGTGGTGCTTAACCTTCTTGTAAAAGACAGGTACATGACTCTATGGGTGAATACTTGTGATTCTGCATTCTGGATCATATCCAAGTCATGATTCGTGATTACCTATCATGGTATAAAACCCAAATATTTGTATTCAGAGAAACAATGATTTAATCTGTTATTGTCTAAATATATGATATAAGGATACATTATCGTGTAATACTGATATTTAAAGATCAGACATACTGATTTTGCAGAGTTATTATGTAAGGTCTAGTTGCGTTAATGTCAGGATCCATAATATCT
Organism: Paralithodes platypus; assembly: GCA_032716605.1. NCBI lineage: Eukaryota > Metazoa > Arthropoda > Malacostraca > Decapoda > Lithodidae > Paralithodes > Paralithodes platypus. Next base: position 741,145 of record CM064534.1, on the reverse strand, counting down.
AAGTCACTTTGTTTGTCAGACCTCTAACCGAAGGAGCAAATATTACAAGATCGTCTCGCAGAGGCGATCACATTGCTGGACTTTGTAAACTGGGTCTACAGCCTACATTACGTGCAGATAATTTACTGAATAAGTCATCAAAATAAATTGAAAACAACAAGGGAGATAAAACCCCATCCTGTCGCAGCCCATGCATTTCATAGGTACCACATTCAGTGTTGAAATTGAATCTTTAAATTTGACAACAAACATGTTGGTTTCTGTAAAATAAAAATAAAATATTACCCACGAAATTTGGTAATCATAGTTGTATAAAAGATTATTTGCAAGTTTGAAATGATTTCACCTTATCAAAAGCTTTTGTCTGGGTCAAATATATAAAACTCATGACAAAAACATTAGATCCCTCCTTGTTTTGTACCTTTAACTATAGTTTCCTGGAGAAGTAAACATGCAGTAGAAGTGGAGAATTACATCTCTCTAAATCAATGCTGCTCTATCATTAATACTAACATTATCTTAAAATTTTGTACTTTTTTTGTGTGTTTTTTCCTTCCAAGCAGTATTGAGAAATCCCAGATCTCAATAATATTGGCGATAACGCAAGATCTCTCTATTATCAAGTGATGTAGGCATCTTTATAACTATCGTTCAATCAGGGTACCATATATTCCAAGGTTCATTCTTAAAGGCATACAACCATGTACATACACAAAGAAGAAATCAATACTTGTGCAATTATCTACTATCAATTCGTTTGTTGCAATACTTTAAATGAAAAGAATGTGATATTATCGGCCCCCATACCACAATTGATGGTCAGATATTGCTGTAGATACATCATTGACTATTTACTATTGACCAAATATTTCACCGTCACGTACATTTTTCACCAATTTAGCTCTAATGATAGTCATCATCATTATGACATTTACCATCATCATACATGTGTTTAAACGTATTGGAAAATTTCGCTACAATCCATTTGGGGTAGAATTCTCCATTTCTGTATTTCATACTCTACAAAAACTTTATTATTCTTCAGTTGTCTAAAATCTTGGCCAACATGATTTGCAAAATTGTTATTAGACTAGAGATGGAGGCAGTACTATTTGTTTCTAAGGTGAGACGCATTTTGTTTATCGTGTTTCAATACTATTTCTTAAAGTCCTTTCTAGACTCCTTAATGTTTCTTCTAACTCAATTTCCGCCCTGCAAGTGGACAGTCCCCTATATATCCGAGTTAAAAACGTACTTCTTTATCGCAAACTTATGCAACTCCTTAATTTCATCATTCCAACCTGGTATATACTTTATCCTGTTTGAACTGGTGTTCTTCTTTAAACACAGAAGCTGAAATTAAGTAAACAATGACTAATTATACTGTTATAAATTAAATGGAATTCCTTGATATGCGGTTCATTATTACATCTATACGGACACTGCAGTCCAAGCAATTAAAACTTGAGATATCTAACTTCAATAAGATAATGATAAATATTTGATTTATATATCTGAATCTGATCCACATATGGAACAGTTTTTGCCAGTTTTGCTAGATGGATAGATAGACAGATACAGATAGCTATAGATCGATAGAGATATGCCGACAGACATATGGATATATAGATAGAGAGAGCATAGATACGCTAGATATGATCGGGACATACATGATAGAAGGAACATAGATAGATAAGCGAGCATAGATAGATAGATAGATAGATAGACATAGATAGATAGATAGGTAGAGAGACATACATTACATATGATAGACAGAGCATATGGATAGATAGATAGGAGAGTAGATAGATAGATAGAATTTTTGTTAGGACTAGACCGACATTACATCTGAATAGCCAGAGCGATGTCATCTGGCTTAGGATAGATAGCGAGAGCAGAATAGATAGATAGATAGATAGACCTTACATATGATGTAGACAGAATCTGGATAGATAGATATGATAGATAGATAGACCGACATACAGTACTATATGAACTAGACAGACAGACATATGGATTAGATAGATAGATGAGCGCCTATGTTGTGTACGTCTGAGTGTCTAATTGGCGTGCACAATGACTTCACCAATACAACCGTCATCCTTGCCTTGGATGTCTGTCTGTTTATCCGTCTGTCGGTATGTCCTTCATCGTGGGTCTGTTCTTAAAGATTGCTTTAAACCCATGCAGTACCGTGCCATCATAGGTCCTAACAGACTAAATACATAAAACTATATGAGAACAATTAGTGAATGCTACTTATGGTCTACTGACTCGCGCATATCGTAAACATCAACAAAAAAGATTCATATTTTAGGGTTTCGGTAACCAAATTTCCCTAGTTTTAGTTGGACGTATTATAATGGAAAACTTGCAAAAGAAACGTTGAGTATAACCGAAATACGCATGCAGCGACGTACTGTACTAAAGACGACATAAGTTCGTCTCCCCATCTTGCAAACTGTTTTGGGAATCTGCAGCACCTGGGAGTCGAATTAACGAAGCATGTATTTGTGGTGTGTAAACGGCACTTCGTTTCAGATGTGATCGTTTTGTCGACCCCAGTCAGGTGTTTCGGAGCACTACGTGGTCGGGTTTGGGGGATAACAGTAACTTTGGCCGTTGATAGTACAGTCACTCATCAACATTCGGGGACTTCATCTAGTATCTAGACTTATGGAAGTATATCTCGGGAAACGAAGTTTATGAAGAAATTTTCTGTATACATCAACAAAGTAAACTATATATAGACTATTTATGTAACAGCAAGCTCCATACAAAATCAACCCAAATAAATATTAATTGGCCTTTCAGGGCCAACCATTAGGGGGTCCACGAATTTTTATGAGTAATTGCTCCCCCCCCCCAGTGGCGCTACTAAGTTCAGGTCCCAGCGGTCATTACGTTTTGGCTTGTTTCTGTGCACTGTATTAATGTCTGTCAGATGTTGATATGGTGTGAAAGTAAGTGTAGGAACGATGTTGTATATTTCACTCGATATGAAGAAGAAATGAAGCTTAGCATATTGCTGGCTACACTAGTTATTGGTCAAAACATACGTGGTGGCGAAGACATCACTTATTAGCG
>CM064534.1:704399-737958 GCA_032716605.1 Paralithodes platypus | reverse complement strand
GTTGTCAAATTCAAAGAACCTTTTTTTTACCAATTTAGTGGGTGCGGTTTTCTTTCCCGGGGCGGAGGGCGGAAATTATAAGCGAGAATGAAAAATTGTCAGAGGAAAAAAAACCCCAGCCGTCGCCGGGGAATTGCTCTTTCCGAAAAAAAAAAAAAAACACGTTCAAAATTTAACTTGAAAAGTGGTATAGGGGGTGTTTAACTTGGAGGAAGTTGGGGTATAGGGGGTTGTTTAAACTGGGAAAGAGTGGTATTTAGGGGGGGGGTGTTTAAAACTGGAAAGGGGGGGAGTTGGGTTTTTATAGGGGGTGGTTAAAACACAAACTGAACTAGGAGGGTGGTGCATAACTGGAAGGGTGGTTAGGGGGTTTTAAAACTGGGGGGGAAGGGGGAGAAGTGTGGTTAAGGGGGTGTTTAAAACTGGAAGAGTGGGTAAGGGGGTGGTTTAAAATGGAAGGGAGGTTGGTTAAAAGGGGGTGTTTAAAAAAAAAACAACTGGGAAGGGAGTGGTATGGGGGTGTTTAACTTGAAGACGGGTTTTGTATAAGGGGGGGGTTTAACTTGGAAAGGGAGTGGTATAGGGGTTGTTTAACTTGAAAGAGTTGTTATAGGGGGTGTTTAACTTGACTGAAGGAGTGGGGTTTATAGGGGGTTTTTAAACTGGGAAGGAGTGGTATAGGGGGTGGTGTTTGTAACTGGGAAATAGGATGGTTTATTAGGGGGTGTTTAAAAACCTGGAAGAGGTTGGTATTAGGGGGTGTTTAAAAAACTGGGAAAGGGGAGTGGTATATTTAGGGGGGTGTTACACTGGGGAAAGAAGTTGGTATAGGGGGGGGTGTTTAAAAACTTGGCAGAAAGTGGTTTATTAGGGGGGGTGTAACTGGAAGACGTGGTTTATAGGGGGTGTGTTTAAAAAAACTTGGGAAGGGAGTGGTTATAAGGGGGTGGGTTTACAAAAAGGAAGGGGAGGTTGGTATAGGGGGGGTGTTTAACCCTGGGAAGGAGTGGGTTATAGGGGGTGTTTAACTGGAAAGGGAGTGGCATATGGGGGTGTTTTCCCTGGGGAAACGCAGTGGTTATTAGGGGGGTGGTTTAACGGGAAGAGTGGCATTTTTTTTTTAGGATGTTTCCCGTTAAACTGGAGGAGTGGTATAGGGGGGGGTGTTTAACTTGAAGAGTTGTATAGGGGGGGTGTTTAACTGGCCGCGGGGGATAGGGGTGTTTTAACTGGAAGAGTGGTAATTTTAGGGGGGGGGGGTTTGTTTGGGGGGGGTTTACATGGGAAGAGTGGTATAGGGGGTGTTTAAACGGCAAGAGTGGTATAGGGGTGTTTAACGTGAAGAGTGGTATAGGGGGTGTTTAACTTGAAGGAGTGGTATTGGGGGTGTTTAACTTGAAGAGTGGTAATAGGGGGTGTTTAAACTGAAGAGTGGTATAGGGTGGTGTGTTTAAACTGGAAGAGTGGTATAGGGGAGTGTTTAAATGGAAGAGTGTATAGGGGTTGTTTAACTGGAAGGACGTGGTATAGGGGGTGTTTAACTGGAAGAGTGAGTTTATAGGGGGTGCTTAACTGGAAGAGTGAGTATAGGGTGTGTTTTAACTTGAAGAGTGTGTATAGGGGGTGTTTAACCCTTGAAGAGTGGTATAGGGGGTGTTTAACTGGAAGAGTGGTATAGGGGGTGTTTAACTGGAAAGATGTGGTATGGGGGTGTTTAACCTTGAAGAGGGGTATAGGGGGTGTTTAACTGGGAAGAGTGGATATAGGTGGTGCTTTAACTGGAAGAGTGGTATAGGGGGTGTTTAACTGGAAGAGTGGTATGAGGGGGTGTTTAACTGAAAAGAGTGGTATAGGGGGTGGTTTAAGAACTGGAAGAGTGGTTATAGGGGGGTGTTTAAACGCTTGAAGAGTGGATAAGGGGGTGTTTAACTGGAAGAGTGGTATAGGGGGTGTTTAACTGGGAAGCGTGGCCATAGGGGGTGTTAACCTTGGAAGAGGGGTTATAGGGGGTGTGTTTAACCGGAAGAGTGGTTATAGGTGGGTTGTTTTAACTGGAAGAGTGGTATAGGGGGGTGTGTAACTGGGAAGATGTGGTATAGGGGGTGTTTATCTTGAAGAGGGGTATAGGGGGTGTTTATCTTGAAGAGTGGCTATAGGTGGGTGTTTAACTGGAAGAGTGGTTATAGGGGGTGTTTAACTGGAGAGTGGTATGGGTGTGTGTTAACTGGAAGAGATGGTAGAGGGGTGTTTAACTTGAAGAGTGGTATAGGGGGTGTTTAACTGGAAGAGTGGTATAGGGGGTGTTTAACTGGAAGAGTGGTATAGGGGGTGTTTAACTGGAAGAGTGGTATAGGGGGTGTTTAACTGGAAGAGTGGTATAGGGGGTGTTTAACTGGAAGAGTGGTATAGGGGGTGTTTAACTGGAAGAGTGGCATAGGGGGTGTTTAAATTGAAGAGGGGTATGGGGGGTGTTAAACTGGAAGGGTGGTATAGGGGGTGTTTAACTGGAAGAGTGGTATAGGGGGTGTTTAACTGGAAGAGTGGTATAGGGGTGTTCTTACTGGAAGAGGGTATGGGGGTTATTTAACTTGAAGAGTGGTATAGGGGGTATTTAACTGGAAGAGTGGTATAGGGGTGTTAACTGGAAGAGTGGTATAGATGGTGTTAACTGGAAGAGTTGTATAGGGCGTGTTTAACTGGAAGAGTGGTATAGGGGTGTTTAACTGGAAGAGTGGTATAGGGGGTGTTTAACTGGAAGAGTGGTATAGGGGGTGTTTAACTGGAAGAGTGGTATAGGGGGTGTTTAACTGGAAGAGTGGTATAGGGGGTGTTTAACTTGAAGAGTGGTATAGGGGGTGTTTAACTGGAAGAGTGGTATAGGGGGTGTTTAAGTGGAGGAGTGGTATAGGGGGTATTTAACTGGAAGAGTGGCATAGGGGGTGTTTAACTGGAAGAGTGGTATAGGGGGTGTTTAACTGGAAGAGTGGTATAGGGGGTGTTTAACTGGAAGAGTGGCATAGGGGGTGTTTAACTTGAAGAGTGGTATAGGGGGTGTTTAACTGGAAGTGTGGCATAGGGGGTGATTTTTCTAACTTGATGGGGTGTTTAACTGGAAGAGGGGTATAGGGGGTGTTTAACTGGAAGAGTGGCATAGGGGGTGTTTAAATTGAAGAGTGGTAGTAGAAAAATTTCCCGGCTGAAAGCCGGTTCCTCTTAAATTACAGGCTCGCTATCGCTCGCCAGGATAAAATCGACACCTAAATGGCACGAAAGGTCTTAAAATTGATAGAAATGGGTTGAAAGTTCTTAAAATCGTCAAAATAATGGGGCGAACGTCTTAAAATTAGAAAAACAATGGGGCTAAACATGAGGGAGAAAGGAGTCAAGAAAAAAATCCCTCAAGTGGAAATCTCCCCTTAAGCTTATCTGTATCGGGGACATTATTATCATTATGTTCTGGCATCTATTAGACGATTATATTCAGTTTAGGAAGGACGTCTACTAATTAAAAGGCTATAGACTATCTCAATATATTTCCCTTAGCTACCATAGATCCTTCCTAAGCTTCATAAAATCGTCGAAATGTAGCTCGAATAAAATTAAAGAGACGGCGCCGGTACAGAAGAGGACAATGATAACCAAAATATTATTTTAAAATAGTGTAATTGTGTACAGTTGTGTAATTGTGGAGTTTTGTAATTGTGTACAGTTATGTAATTGTGTGTAGGCTAGTTGTGTAATTGTGTGTAATTGTGAACAGTTGTGAAATTGTGTACTGTTGTGAAATTGTGTACTGTTAATGTTATTGTGTACAGTTGGTGTAATTGTGTACAGTTGGTGTAATTGTGTACAGTTGGTGTAATTGTGTACAGTTGGTGTAATTGTGTAAAGTTAATGTAATTGTGTACAGTTGTGTAATTGTGTACAGTTGTGTAATTGTGTAAAGTTAATGTAATTGTGTACAGTTGTGTAATTGTGTACAGTTGTGCAATTGTGTAAAGTTAATGTAATTGTGTACAGTTGTGTAATTGTGTACAGTTGGTGTAATTGTGTAAAGTTAATGTAATTGTGTACAGTTGTGTAATTGTGTACAGTTGGTGTAATTGTGTAAAGTTAATGTAATTGTGTACAGTTGTGTAATTGTGTACAGTTGTGCAATTGTGTAAAGTTAATGTAATTGTGTAAAGTTAATGTAATTGTGTACAGTTGTGTAATTGTGTAGAAATAGTGTATATGTCGCCTTGATAAATATCTTGCCATGAACCCCCGACTGACTGCGTGTGTGCCCGAGTAATGCGACCGTTTGTGCCCGAGTAATGCGACCGTTTGTGCCCGAGTAATGCGACCGTTTGTGCCCGAGTAATGCGACCGTTTGTGCCCGAGTAATGCGACCGTTTGTGCCCGAGTAATGCGACCGTTTGTGCCCGAGTAATGCGACCGTCTGTGCCCGAGTAATGCGACCGTTTCAGTGTCGTACATATTGCTATAGTTTTGTTTTCTGACCACAGTCTTTTTAGAATTGAAACTCTTCAGTGGACCACTTGCGAGTTTCAGGCTATAAGGAAGTTGGAGCTGTAGACATCGATATTTAGCAGAATTACCAACTAAAATATGGTTGTAGTGCATTTATAAACCCATTAAATTAAATGTATAGTACTTTCTATCCATCAGAAACTTACCTCATTATTGCATTTCTGTTGTATATCGATGTTTACGGCTTCGACTTCCTTATAGCCTGAAACTTGCAATGGGTCAATTGATGGCTGTTGCTTTTTTATTTTTTTTTTTTTTTTTACAAGCAGCCTAGTGGGGATCATTGGGTATGTTGTTGCTTGCCTTCCTTTGTATTCCCTTTGTATTCCTTTGTATTGTGTACAGTTAGTGTAACTGTGTAGCCTACAGTCAGTGTCAACCTGTTTATTATTGTTTTCCTCTGCAGGTGAGTGGAGTGGTAGAGTAATGGGTCTGCTTAGGAGAGAGCGGGGTATGCAGGAGACAGAAGGTAAGGTATTTATGTATTATTATTATTATTATTATTATTATTATTATTATATATATATATTTTTTTTTTTTTTTTTTTTTTTTTGTGGGATGAGGGAGACAAAAGGCAAAACTACCTGTGACGAGTGCCTCCCCCAGAGTTGAAAGAGTTGTCGACAGGGCCAAAATCAAGGGATGTTCGAGCCAAAATATCTGGACACGCGGAGTTTGAAGCAATTTAAGTCATAGGGTGAGGGAAAGATGGATTCAGGGAGAAAGTTCCAGAGCTCGGTTGATGAATAGAAGAAAGATTGGGAGTATCGTTTCACTCTTGGGTGGGAGAGTTGCATATAGTAGGGGTGGGATTGTGTTGCAAGACGGGTGCCCTTACCCAAAAGGTAAACTAGGTGTGGATTATTTTCCTGGCTAGCGATAGCGAGCCTGTAATATAGAAGTAACCGGGACATTTTTCTATCTTGGGGTGTTTTTGTAAGCTTGATGGAGGTCTAGGGAGGAAACTATAATTATAGTACAAAGGATAAATAAATAAGTAAATAACTGCGCCCATCCCCTCTTAATATAAGACTGGGATTAACAAATAAAGGCTTTGACAAAGTTTCATCTAAATCCATTCATTCACTTTTGAGATATCCGGCTGACTAGTAAACACAGACAGCAGAGAGAGAGAGAGAGAGAGAGAGAGAGAGAGAGAGAGAGAGAGAGAGAGAGAGAGAGAGAGAGGAGAGTGAGAGGTAGAATAGAGAGAGTAGATATAGATAAGAGAGGATAGTCAGATTGTAATAAAAGATATAGAGTTATTACGTAATGGATACGACATATGACGCGATGAATGGATACTTCAAAGCCTAATCAGGGGTATTAGTTAGTTTAGTAATTCAACCTCTGCAGTGTCTTAGTTACAGAAAACTATTTTGGAGAGGTAATATAAGAGTGCTCTATTCTTATTGCTAATCTACATGTGCTTGAAAGGGTTAAGCTAAAAGTCCTTAGCGCATAGTTGGTTCTGTGTTCTGTTACATAAACAATTTCTTGATCTGATAGCATTGATATCATTTAGCAATAAGTTAGTAAATCGATACTCATGTAGGATTATTTTTTCAACATCCTTTACAAGAAAAGATCTATGTAACATGTAATACATGTTCTTCTCTATAAAACTACATGGCTTTATGATATTTCTATATACAAATCTTATTTTCATCCAGTTAACCAAATGCCTAAACACCATCAATCCACATTCTCTACAAGCACTGTGGTTGCTCTCCCAGTACTTCATATTCAATATTTTCTTTATTGCCTTGTGGTATCCAATGGAAAACTGCTTAAATGGTATATAACATTTTCTATTATTAAACCAAAGTTCAGCGCCATAAAAATTCAAACAGTAGCTTTGAAATCAATTTAAAAATACTTCAGTACTCGTGTTGCTAAACTTTCTTAAAAGACAATTAAACTCATTGTAAAACTTATTTCTGCATCTTATCATATCCAAGTCATTATTAAGATTACAATCAATTATAAAACCCAAATATTTGTATTCAGAAACAATATTTAATTTGTTATTGTCTAAATATATGAAAGGATACATTTCCTGTCCATACTTATATTTAAAGACCATACATACTGATTTTGCAGAGTTAATAGATAAGTCTAGTTGTTTAATTTCATGATCCATAATATCTATCAATGTTTGCAGACCTCAAACCGAAGGAGTCAATATTACAAGATCGTCTGCATAGGCGATCACATTGCTGACTTGTAAACCTAATCTACAGCCTACATTACTTGCAGATAATTTACTTAATAAGTCATCAATATAAATTGAAAACAACAAGGGAGATAAAACCCCACCCTGTCTCACTCCATTTTTCATAGTCCATTCAGTTGAAATTGAATCTTTAAATTTGACAACAACATGTTGGTTTCTGTAAAAGTAAAATAAAATATTAACTAAGAAATTTGGTAATCCTAGTTTTAAAAGCTTATTTGCAAGTTTGAAATGATTCACCTTATCAAAAGCTTTTGTCAGGTCAATAAAACATGAAAAAACATTAGATCCCTCCGTGGTGTACCTTAAAATAGTTTCCTTGAGAATTAAACATGCAGTAGAAGTAGAATACCTCTCTCTGAAATCCATGCTGCCTATCATTTAAACTAACATATCTTAAAATTTTGTACTTCAAGCAGTATTCAAATACCTTCAATAATATTGGCGATAACGTAATTGATCTATAATTATCAAGTGATGTATTCTCTTTATTCTTAACTTTCAATAAGGGTACCATAATTCCAAAGTTCATTCTTACAGGCATACAACCATGTACATCACAAGAAGAAATCAACTTTGCAATTACTACTATCAATTCGTTTGTGCAATACTTTAAATGAAAAGAATGTATATTATCTGGGCCAATACCACAATTGAGGTCAGATATTGCTGTAGATACATCATGACTATTTACCTTACCAAATATTTCACCGTCACGTACATTTTTCACCAATTTATCTATCATGAAGTCATCATCATTCTGACATTTACAATCATCATATACATGTTTAAACTTATTGGAAAATTTCTCTACAATACATTTTGGGCCACATTCTCCATCTATTTTCATACTTACAAAAACTTACTATTATTCTTTATTTGTCTAACCTCTTTCCAAAATGATTTCAAATTGTTATTAGATAGAGATTGAGCTAACTTATTTGTTCTAATTTGAGACTCATTTTGTTTAACTTGTTTCAATACATTCCTAAAGTCCTTTCTAGACTCCTTCATTTCTTCTAACTCAACTCCTGCAAGTGGACGTCCCCTATTCTTCCAAGTTAAAAACTTACTTCTCGCAAACCTATGCAAATCTTTAATTTCATCATTCCAACCTGGTATAACTTTATGCTTTTTTAATGGTTCTTTCTTAAACAAAGAAGATGAATTAAGTAACAAACTAATTATACTGTTATAAATTAAATTTAATTCCTTGATATGCTGTTCATTATTACATCTATATACACTGCAGTCCAAGCAATTAAAACTTGATATATCCAATTCACTTAGATAATGATTAATATTTGATTTATATATCTGTAAATTATCCGCAATAGACAGTTTTTGCCAGTTTTTGCTAGATAGATAGACAGACAGATAGATATATAGATAGATAGATAGACAGACAGACATATGGATAGATAGATAGAGAGAGCATAGATAGATAGATAGATAGACATACATATGAATAGACAGACATATAGATAGAGAGCATAGATAGATAGATAGATAGATAGATAGATAGATAGACAGACATTACATATGAATAGACAGATAGACATATGGATAGATAGATAGAGAGAGCATAGATAGATAGATAGATAGACATACATATGAATAGACAGACATATGGATAGATAGATAGATAGATAGACAGACATACATTACATATGAATAGACAGACAGACATATGGATAGATAGATAGAGAGAGCATATGTTGTGTAAGTCTGAGTGTCTAATTGGCTTGCACAATGACTCACCAAACACCCGTCTCCTTGCCTTGGAGTCTGTCTGTCTGCCGTCTGTCTGTATGTCATTCATCGAGTGTCTGTTCTTAAAGATTGTTAACCCATTCAGTACCGTGCCATCATTTTCATTAACTAAATACAAAAATAATATGTAAACAATATTGGAATGCTAATTATGGTATACTGACTCGAGCATATGAACATCAAAACACAAAGATCATATTTTAGGGTTTCGGTAATCAATTTTCCCTATTTCGTTTGTACTTATTATAATGTAAAACTTGCAAAATAAACAAACCGAAATACGCATGCCTCGACGTACTGTACTAAAGACGACATAAGTTCGTCCCCCATCTTGCAACTGTGGGAATCTGAAGCACCTGGGAGTCGATAAACGAAGCATGTATTGGGTGTAAACGGCACTTCGTTCATATGCTTCGTTTGTCGACCCCCAGGTGTTTCGGATTCACTCAGTGGCTGGTTGGGGGAACGAACTTTGGCCGTTGATAGTACAGTCACTCATAAACATTCGGGGACTTCATCTATTATCTAATTATGGAAGTATATCTCTGGAAACGAATTTATGAATACATTTTTCTATACATCAACAAAGAAACTATATATATACTATTTATTGAACAGCAAGCTCCATCCAAAATATCAACCCAAATAAATATATTGGCATTAAGGAAAACATAGGGGGTCCACGAATTTTTATGAGTAATTGTACAGTGGCGCTAATAAGTCATGTCCCAGCTGTCATTACGTTTGGCTTGTTCTGTGCTGTATTAATGTCTGTCAGATGTTGAATAGGGTGAGTAAGTGTAGGAACATGTTTGTATATTTCACTCGATATGAAGAAATGAAGCTTAGATATTGCTGATACCAATTATTGGTCAAAACATACTTGGTGGCGAGACATCACTTATTAGCGCGACTGTACATGTATTCAGGAATACGACTCTACACATATACATACACGCATAGTTGTCTTCGTATTTTCTTGACACTAAATAATACATCATGTATCCTATCAGAATAAGGTGAGGGCTGGTCCTATCCATAGTGAGCTTTGGCATCCTCTACCCAACCTTTTCTGTTTCTGTCTCTCTTTTATTGTTCTTGTTTAGTACAGTTTGATGGAAGTCTAGGGAGGAAACTAGAAAAATAATAAATAAATACAAAAATTGACAGAAAGTGAACCATCTCCCCTTAAGGCATTTGAAGAATCTGAAAGGGCCATCCTTCTTGTGTATATACTGTACAGTGCAAGGGACTGGGGTTCTCGAAAAGGGGCTCTAGTCCTGATGCTAGAATTCTTGACTTACAGTGTGCTGGCTTAATAATCCAGAAGGGTTGATAGCCTCTGAAGTCCTAGGGTCAGTAAAACCCAATATCCAGCTTACCTCGGGTCAATAAAATCCAATGTTCAGATGAAAATATTAAGGGGGCCCACCTCGTTTTTTTCTCTCTCTCCCCCTTTCTCTCTGGGTTGTATCCATTCGGCCTACTGTTTAAGACGTTTATCCACATCCAGGTGTCGATTTTTTCTGGCGAGCGGTAGCAAGCCAGCATATACATTTCATATATTTTTTGACAGCAGGCTAAATTTGTAAATTTTTCGATAGAAAAATGTCAAAAGTGAAGCTGGATTTCTTCATACAATGCTGGCTCGCTATTGCTCGCCAGGAAGAAATCAACACCAGGATGGGGATAAACGTCTTAAAACAGTTTGCTGAATGGGGCCGAATGGATACAATCCAGAGAAAGAGAGAAAAGGAGAGAAAAAATGCAGGTCAACTCCCTTAATGAATGAACAAAAATTATACATAGAAACATTTTCCAGACTTGTCTTTAGATGTTTTGAAACATTTAAACTATGTAGGGTATACGGGAATATCGAAGGTGACTGTACATACATACACACACACACACACATACACACAAATGTACATAGATTTACGTATATACACTGACCACACAGACCTTACGATCCCAGCGAGGTGGTCAGGACTTAATTCTAGTAGAGATAGCTAACCCGAGAGTAAGGGACAGTGGAAGGAAAGGATAGCAAAGAAGAGAGAGAGAGAGAGAGAGAGAGAGAGAGAGAGAGAGAGAGAGAGAGATAAAGAGAAAGAAAGAGAGAGAGAGAGAGAGAGAGCAGGGTAGGGCAGCCAGAACTGGATTCTAAACATGGCAGTCAGGAGCATATTACTGAAAGTGAAAATTGAAGGAAGAAGAGTGAAAATATAATATACTGGAAATTACCAAAACATTAATAAAAAATAAATAAATTAAATAAAAAACAAAATAAATTAATAAATAATAAAATATTTTGAAATTTAAGTAAAAATACGGTGGAAGAATTAAAGCCTTAACTGTAATAAAAGTGGTGTACAATAATATATATATATATATATATATATATAAATTATATATTTATATATTGTTTGAAATGGTATACTTTTAACGTTTGTTGGTACATAACAAACTTATTAAATAATAATAATCTCTCTCTCTCTCTCTCTCTCTCTCTCTCTCTCTCTCTCTCTCTCTCTCTCTCTCTCTCTCTCTAGTCTCTCTCTCTCTCTATATATATATACAGTATATATATATATATATATATATATATATACTGTATATATATATATTAGCGGTATATATTATATATATATATATATATATATATATATATATTATATATTATATGGTGAGAGAGAGAGAGAGAGAAAGAGAGAGAGAAGTGAGAGAGTGAGAGGGAACATTGGGCCCGGTCATTGCTCTTTCGCCGTTCGGTGAAGGGGGGGGGGGGGGGGGGGCTAGTAGAGAGAGAGAGAGAGAGGGAGGGTGTGTATGTGTGTGTGTGTGTGTTGAACATATGGAGAGAGATTGTGTTGTTGAACATATGGAGAGAGAGAGTGTGTGTGTGTGTGTGTGTGTGTGTGTGTGTGTGTGTGTGTGTGTTGAACGTATGGAGAGAGAGAGAGTGTGTGTTGAACTTTTGGAGAGAGAGAGAGAGAGTGTGTTGAACGTATGGAGAGAGAGAGAGAGAGAGTGTGTTGAACGTATGGAGAGAGTGTTTAACGTATGGATAGGTCGTTGTAGATGTAGATTGAATATACAACATTTTAAGAGACGCTAAAGAAAAATAGAGATGGACAAATTGAGAGAGAGAGAGAGAATGTGAAGGATGTCTACTGCCGAAATTACACCATCTCCACCTCCTCCACCACCACCACCACTCACATTTACTCCTTCCTTCCATTCAAGAATCCGGCAACCACCACCACCACTGGACTCTGTAGGACTCTTCGGTTCATACCACACTCGCCTCATACCACATATCGGCTCATAACACATATCGGCTCATACCACATATCGGCTCATATCATATATCGGCTCATACCACATATTAGCTCATAACAATCGCCTCATACCACATATTAGCTCATACCACACTTGCCTCATACCACATATCGCCTCATACCACACTCGCCTCATACCACATATCGGCTCATAACACAGTCGCCTCGTACTACCTTTCCACATATCAAATACCCTCACATAGCACATCTGCCACACAACACATACCCACACGTAACACCTCATCACACAACACATACCCACACATCACACAACACATCACACAACACATACCCACACGTAACACCTCATCACACAACACATACCCACACATCACACACCTCATCACACAACACATACCCACACATAACACCTCATCACACAACACATACCCACACATAACACCTCATCACACAACACATACCCACACATCACACCTAATCACACAACACATACCCACACATCACACCTCATCACACAACACATACCCACACATCACACAACACATACCCACACATCACACAATCGAGCAGGACAATACCCAGGGGAGGCATCATAGGCATGTGATAAGGAGTTGCTGGAACTCCTGTTTCATTTGTGTGGCTTTCCCTTACTGTTTCTGTTTGTGTCTCACCTACTCAGAGGGTAATCCAGCTAACTCTCACAAACACCTTCTCCTATTAATTTAAGGGGGGTGACCTGCTTTTTGTTATTTCTGTCCTTTTCTCTCTTTCTCTGGCTTATATCCATTCGGCCCCATTCAGCCAACTATTTTAAGACGTTTATCCCCATCTAGGTGTCGATTTCTTCCTGGCGAGCGATAGCGAGCCAGCATTATATGAAGAAATCCGGCTTCGCCGGAGACATTTTTCTAATGAAGAAATCCGGCTTCGCCGGAGACATTTTTCTATCGAAAAATGTACAAATTTAGCTTGCTGTCTAACAAAAATAAAAAATATGCTGGCTCGCTACCGCTCACCAGTAAGAAATTGACACCTGGATGGGGATTAACGTCTTAAAACAGTAGGCTGAACGGGGCCAAATGGATACAAACCAGAGAAAGATAGAAAAGGACAGAACCAAAACAGGTCACCCCCCTTAACTTCACCAAACAAGCAAATATACACACAAAACAAACAAATTAAATAGCGACTATCACTCTTTCAACTTTGGGAGAGACACTTGTTAGAGGCAGCTTTGCCTTTATCGCGCATATAGGGATAACAAGCATTCCCACGTAACCCCTCGTCCACATAACACATAGACAGACATATTATACCTTCATCAAGTTAAGTTAAGGCGGGTGACCTGTTTTGGTTCTGTCCTTTTCTATCTTTCTCTGGCTTGTATCCATTTGGCCCCATTCAGCCTACTGTTTTAAGACGTTTATCCCCATCCAGGTGTCAATTGTTTACTGGTGAGCGGTAGCGAGCCAGTATATTTTATATTTTTGTTTGACAGCAGGCTAAATTTGTACATTTTTCGATCGAAAAAATTCTCCGGCGAAGCCGGATTTCTTCATATAATGCTGGCTCGCTATCGCTCGCCAGGAAGAAATCGACACCTAGATGGGGATAAACGTCTTAAAATAGTTGGCTGAATGGGGCCGAATGGATACAAGCTAGAGAAAGAGAGAAAAGGACAGAAATAACAAAAAGCAGGTCACCCCCCTTAAAAAATACCCCAAAGACAATATATAGATAAATTTGTACAATGAAACTTCTCTACATGTAGTATATTTTGGTTACATGGTGGAGTGGACGTATTGCTACTTGACTGGTAATCTTAAAGTTCCAGGTTCGAATCCTGAGTTGGCAATGGGAAGATATTATTGGGATGGAATTTGTGCTGTACTTACCATCAGTGCATCCAATAAAATATCTTTGTATGCATATTACCCCATTCCAATTACGCTATGGGGGCAATGCCTAGTGATTAAACAGCTCAATAGGTGGCGTGTGTATGTGTGTCTGTTAGAGAGAGAGAGAGAGATTTACATCGATTTACATAGATACACTGGCCACACAGACCTTACGATCCAAACGAGGTGGTCCGGACTTTATTCTAGTATAGAGATGTCATATCCGATAGAAAAGGAAAGTTGAAGGAAAGGGTAGAAAAGAAGAAGGCTCTTTCCCCACCCTCCGTTCCCTCCGGCAATTACCGTAGAGAGAGAGAGAGAGAGATAGAGATTGGCGATCACCGAGTATCTAATAACGAGACGTGACTCACTGTTTTTGGTTATAGGCCTCTAATACCGTACTCCATCTAACGACAAGCACCTGTGAATAGAGAACGTACTGTACATGCATTAGAAAACGGTTAATTTCGAACCATAACTATACAGTTTGTAATATCTCCATCACTTAGTAAGAGAGAGAGTGTGAGAGAGAGAGAGAAAGAGAGAGAGAGAGAGGGAGAGGAGAGGGAGAGGAGAGGGAGAGATGACGGCGATGCTGCCCCGAAAGAGATAACATCAGTACCCCAGGCTCCTTCTATCCTCCCCCCCCCCTCTCTCTCTCTCTCTCTCTCTCTCTCTCTCTCTCTCTCTCTCTCTCTCTCTCTCTCTCTCTCTCTCTCTCTCTCAGGTCAGCTCATTGCAGTTTTTAAAATACATACTGGCTTTGACAATGTGGATTATAGCAATATATTTAGCCTCAATATGAATACAACAAGCAACCATGGCTGGAAATTAGAATTGAAAAGGTTCAGCACTAGTTTTTGTGGAAACTTTTTCACATATAAGATCTGTTCTACCTGGAACAAACTTCCCTCCGAGGTTGTTAACAGTTCTTCAGTAGAGCAGTTCAAGAAGAGAGTAGATAGTATTTTGCACACTCTGTAATGAGTGTAGTGCACTAAACAGTCTCTCGCCTTCCACTTCGAGTATCTCCTCAGAATGGACCGCAAGGTCTCTGAGACACTAACTATTCCTTGTAACTTCTCTCTCTCTCTCTCTCTGTCTACTAGAATTATATCCTGACCACCTCGCTGGGATCGTAAGGTCTGTTTGGTCAGTGTACCTATGTAAATCTATGTAAATAAATATCTGTCTTTTCGCACTCTCCTCTCACCCCCTTCGCCGCCCTATCCCCCCCCCCCCCCCCCCTTCTCCCAGGTACACATCCTTCAACTATCATCAACCCTCTCCCTTCCACCCTTCCATCACTATTCACCTATCCACAATCTGGTTTGCAGAGAAAGGAATGGATAACCAACCTAATTTAGCCTATCCTAAGCTAATCTCTCCTCGCTTAACCCCTTCTGTACCGGTAATGTCTTGTTAACTTTAATATGGCTTCTGTTAGACGATTTTATTCCATTTCAAAAGGGGCCTCCCGCAATTAACAGGCTTCGAACTATCTCACTTAACCCTTTTTACTACCACAGATCCTTCTTAAACTTCACAAAATCCTCTTGATATAGGTAGAATATCATTAAAAAGATGTCGCCGGCACAGAAGGGGACAATCTAACTTTACTTATGAGGCATTAGGTATATTAATAGAACCTCACTCCCTCTGTCCAAGGATTATATATTAACCCCTTAAAACTCTGACGCGTTTTAGCAGTTTTATTTTGGCTATCATTAGACGATTTTATGCAGCTTAGGAAGGATCTGTGGGTATTAAAAGGGTAAATACTATCTCAATCAACACCTCTGACTTCCATATACCGTTACTAATCTGAATGAAATCATCTAATAGTAGCCAGAAAACAGAACAGAAAAGCGTATTGGAGCTTGAAAGGGTTAATCTATGACGTTGCTTTAGTATCAGTTCTATTCATTCATAGTGATAGATTGTTTACTTGTTTTCATTAATATTCGTCAGGTTACCATTCGTTCATCTACCTGTCTTGATAGCGTAATGCATAGTGCGCGGAATTTCGATGTGAGTATCCTAGGTTCGTGTCCTCGGAGTGCCACATGTGTTTGTTGATTTCATTAATTGAGTTTAGATGTGAAGTTGGTTGGTGTAAAAAATATAATAATTCATAATATGATTTATTATGATTTTTACACAATGTTTTTTATACAATAGATAAGAACTTTATTCATCATGTCTCCACCTCTCTCTCTCTCTCTCTCTCTCTCTCATCGATATCTCCATTTGGATTCGGGCGATGTAAAGAAATGGCTTGGTCGTGTTTTCCGATGAACTATCTTCTTCCGCGCTCCCGTTTGTGTGTGTGTGTGTGTTTGATAATACTAGTAATAATAATAAAATTATAATAATAATAATAATGATATAATAATAATAATAATAGTTTTGTTCGTGTGTGTGTGTGTGTGTGTGTCCGTGTGTGTGTGTGTGTGTGTGTGGAGAGAGGGAGAGAGAGTATCGATGGGGATAAATGCGTCGAGAACAGATTTTATAACCTATTTGTACCGGCGACGTCTTTTAACTTTTATTTTGGCTACTGTTAGACAATTGTGTTCAGTTTAGAAAAGGCCTACAGCAATTAACAGGCTTCGAACTATCTCCCTCAACCCTTTTTACTACCACAGATCCTTCTCAAACTGAACAAAATCGTCTAAATGTAGCTAGAATAAAATTCATCAGACGTCGCCTTCCAAATTATATATATATTTAATCCCACCAATTCTGTTTCTTAGATTTGCTAAAACTTCACACCAAAATAATGCATGGTATTCATCTACTTCCGGTCTAGAGTCCTTGTAATTGGGGTTGGGTGTGACAGGGATCTGCCTTGTGTGGACCGATCAGCTTTCTGCAGACTCCCATGTTATGTTCTGATGTTCTTATATAATATTCTGTACGGTGGCGCTAATAAGTCATGTCTCAGCTTTCATTACGTTTGGCTCGCTCTGTGCTGTAATAATGTCTGTCAGATGTTGAGTAGGTGGTTAAGTGTAGGAATAGGTTTGTATATCCCCCTCGAAATTAATAAATTATGTTTAGATATTGCTGAAACCAATTATGGATCAAAATATACTTGGTGCCGATACATGACTTATTAGGCCGATTGTACCGTACATAACCATTCCGTTCTATGTACACGTAACGACATAAATTAGGGCTTAAGGGGAGGTTTTTAGTGTGTTTCCTAGACTTCCATCCAGCTTGAAATTACACCCCCATGACCCCCTTTCAAGATAAATTTGTACATTTTTCGGTAGAAAAATATCCCGGCCGAAGGCCGGTTCCTCTTAAATTACAGGCTCGCTATCGCTCGCCAGGAAAAGATCGACACCTAAATGGGACGAAAGGTCTTAAAAGTGACATAAATAGGGTGAAAGTTCTTAAAATCGCCAAACTAATGGGGCGAACGTCTTAAAATCTCAAAAGCAATGGGGCTAAACATGAGGGAGAAGGGAGCCAAGAAAAAAATCCCTCAAGTGGAAATCTCCCCTTATGGTTTCGAAGCCATCCCGAACAAAATCGAATCTTCTCATTAATTTATATACCTAATATTTATATTTCAGAGGTTCAATTTGCAGTTCGTGAGTTCACATTGTGCCCTGAATTATGTCGTTGATTGTAAAACCCCCAAGTCGTCCAGTTTTTACTCCTCCCTCTCCACAAACCCATTTTTCGGTTTCTACCGAAAAATGTACAAATTTATCTTGAAAGGGGGTCTAGGGGGTGTTTCTCTTGATGGAGGTCTAGCGAGGAAACTAAATAAATAAATACAATTTATAAATATATAGACCAAAACCCAAGCACTACCCCCTGAAGGCGGTGACGAAAAAACCCCATCCCCAAGATCCCCCTTCCTTCTTCTAACTCGACCCCACTATCCTCCTCCTCCTCCTTCCTGCCATCCACTTGTCGTCTACCCCATCCCTCCATCATTACTCCCAACCACTCCTCCATATATACCCCCACCCCCTTCCTTCACCCCCACCCTTTACCCCCACCCTTTACTAATCGTCCACCCTTCCCCCACCACCCCACCACTCTACCACTCACCCCCACAACCACTCTTCAATACATCACCCTTCCCACTCCTCCACCCCCACCTCCCTGCCACTCACCCTCCCTCCTTCCTAACACCCCATCATCCTGCTACTCCCCTCCCTTCTTCCTAACCCCCACCATCACCCTGCTACTCCTCCTCCACCCCTCCTACCTATCCTCCATCACCCTCCCTCCTTCATAACTCCCGACCCATCCCTCCTACTCCTCATCCTGTCCCCACCACCCTACTCCTTCCATTCCCCCCCCCCCCCTCCTCCCTACACCCCCCCCCCCCCCCTACCACCTAGTGTAACCGGATGTGGCCAGGTGACCCAGGTAGGTCAACCAAGGTCACCCCCGGACAGCTACTATCGAGGGCCCCTCACTATAGCTACCCTCATCACATTGACCCCAACTCCTTCATGCTAACCCTTTAAGGGGAGGTTTTTAGTTGGTTCCCTAGACCTTCATCAAGCTTAAAATTACCCCCTTGAGTCCCTTTCAAGATAAATTTGTACATTTTTCGGTAGAAAAATTTCCCGGCCAAAGGCCGGTTCCTCTTAAATTACAGGCTCGCTATCGCTCGCCAGGATAAAATCGACACCTGAATGGCACGAAAGGTCTTAATATGGGGTGAAAGTTCTTAAAATCGCTAAACTAATGCGGCAAACTTTTTATAATATCAAAAGCAATGGGGCTAAACATGAGGGAGAAAGAAGTTCCGAAAAAAATCCTCCAGGTGGAAATCTCCCCTTAATTATGCGGGGAACGGTTTAATTATTGGTTGATTTATTTATAATTTTGTTTTCATATTTTTTGTTTTCCCTATACCTCCATCAAGCGTAAAAAAACAGAAAAACAAATAGATAAAATATACTGTATATTAATATGTTCTCTCCACCAACCAACTCTACTCCTAAAATCGATTAATGAAATTAACAGACACATGTGGCAGTCCGGGGATTCGAACCCAGGATGCTCACACCGAAAATCAACACACTATGCACTGCACCACGAAGACATATAAATGAATAAATAAGTAAATAAATAAAATAAATATATATATATATATATATATATATATATATATATATATATATATATATATATATATATATATATATTCCCAAGATCCCCCCTCCCTCCTTCCTAACCATCCCTCCTACTCCTACAACTCCCCTTCTCTCTCCCCCCCCCCCCCCACCATCCCTCCTTCACCCCCACCCCTCACGTAAGGGGGTACGTGGGGTACCTAGTCTAACCGGATGTGGCCAGGTGACCCAACCAGGTTAAGGGGAGATGGGTCGTTTTACTGGTCCTTTCCTCCCTAGACCTCCATCAAACTTAAACAAACATCAATTAGATCCCCTTTCTAGATGAATTGGTAATTAGTTGACGATTTTATTTAGCTTAGTAAGGATGTCTACCAACCCACTGAACCCCAGCTATTTAATAATAAATGTATACCCCAGGACCAGGGGTTGTAAAAAAAAAAAAAAATCTCCAGAAAACACCTGGAATGGGTTAGAAATGAAGGAAAACCCACAATAAACCGATCCCCTAGGTCATTAAGGGGTCCTACGGGGCGCCCGAAAGTCGGAATTAACATGGGGAAATGGGTAGGCAAAATAGGCAAAAACAGGGTTTTGCGCGCTTACGCGCACGCGGTTGGACTTTGAGAGTGTTCAACCATCGGCATTGTTGCGTGGGATACTTACACAGTTCCCATACAAATCTGAGCCCTCTAGGTGCCATAGGACCGGAGTAATTAACCAGGACGCACCTTATGCGTCCCTGGGGTTTAGCGTTACAAACATTGCGGACGCAGACCATGCGTCGCTGGGGTTCAGTGGGTTTTAAGAGGCTACAGACCATCTCAATTAATCCCCCCTTCTCCCTCATGTTTATGTGTGATTATGTTCATATTTGTGTATGACTGTGTCTGTGTGTATGTATGAGTTATCTAGAGTGCATTACCAGTGTTGCCCCGCCTGTGTCCTGTCCGGGGGGTGGGGAAGGGGGGGGGGGGGGATGTCAGGGGCCACCCGGATGTCAGGGAGAGGGAGAGGGGGGGGGGGGGGGGTTTACTCATACGTTATACACACACACATTAACCACTGTCTTTCATAAGTCTCAATCATAACGTGCAGTGTGTTCTAATTCTTTGTCTCCAAATAATGTTAGTCACACAAATACAAATACACTCATTAGGGCTTAAGGGGAGGTTTTTAGTTTGTTTCCTACTCCTCCAGCAATCTTAAAATTACACCCCTTTGACCCCCTTTCAAGATAAATTTGTACATTTTTCGGTAGAAAAATTTCCCGACCGAAGGCCGGTTACTTTTAAATTACAGGCTCACTATCGCTCGCCAGGAAAAAATCTACACCTAAATGACACGAAAGGTCTTAAAATTGACAGAATGGGGCGGAAAATCTTAAAATCACCAAACTAATGGGGCAAACGTCTTAAAATCTCAAAAGCAATGGGACTAGACATGAGGGAGAAAGGGGTCAAGAAAAAAGTCCCTCAAGTGGAAACCTCCCCTTAAGGAGGGGAAGGGTTTATTTATTGGTCGATTTAATTACATACTTATTATTTGTGTTACTTTCCTCCCTAGACCTCCATCACCCATAAAAAGCGGTTCCATAGGGATTGGGCCCATACGGGATTGGGCCCATACGGAATATACGGAATTGGGCCCATACGGGATTGGGCCCACGGGATTGGAACCTAACCTAACCTAACCTAACCTAACCTAACCTAAGTGGGCCCAATCCCGTATGGGCCCAATCCCGTGGTCACCATAAAAAAACATCCCCAAGATTCCCCTTCTAGATATTTTTTTACATTTTTCGGAAGAAAATTGTCCCGGCCCAAGGCCGGTACTCCTAAATGACAGGCTCGCTTACGCTCGCCAGGAAGAAATGTATACTTAAATGGCACGAAAGGTCTTAATATTGACAAAGAAATAGGGCGAAAAGTCTTACAATCGCCAAACTAGTGATTCGAACGTCTTAATATCTGAACACTAATGGGGCTAAACATGAGGGAGAAGTGAGGCCAGAAAAACCAGCCAAGCCCCCTTAACCCCTTCACCACCATGACGTAATTTTCATCCTATTCTGGTTACCAATAGAAGATTTTCCTTAGTTTTATAATCTACCTACGCAGTCCAAAGGGGTATAAGACGACCTCCTTAGACCATCTTATAACGATTATTTGTGTCCAGCTGATCGTAAATTGAATCTCTTATTAGCTGATTTTTCGATGCTTAATGGCAATATATGAAGCTACTATGGCTGTGTGTCGTATTAAGGCCACGTTTTCAGAATAACCATCATCATCTTTCGCTACAAAATCTACCTTATAGCTGAGTAACAGAGATAGACACATGGCAATTTACCATCAACTGGAAAACAAAATAGTCTCTAGTAGCATAGGTTCCTCTTAAGGGGAGGTTTTTAGTTTTGTCCCTAGATATCCTTCAAGCTTAAGATTACACCCTCTTGAGCCCCTTTCAAGATAAATTTGTAAATTTTTCGGTAGAAAAATGTCCCGGCTGAAAGCCGGTTCCTCTTAAATTACAGGCTCGCTATCGCTCGCCAGGATAAAATCGACACCTAAATGGCACGAAAGGTCTTAAAATTGACAGAAATGGGTTGAAAGTTCTTAAAAACGTCAAAATAATGGGGCAAACGTCTTCAAATTAGAAAAAACAATGAGGCTAAACATGAGGGAGAAAGGGGTCCAGAAAAAAGTCCCTCAAGTGGATATCTCTCCTTAAGGGGGATAGTGCTTGGTTTTTGGTCTATATATTGAATTATTTATTTATTTCCTCGCTAGACCTCCATCAAGCTTAGAAAAACACCCCCTAGACCCCCTTTAAAGATAAATTTGTAAATTTTTCGGTAGAAAAATGGCCGGTTCCTTCTAAAATTAGAGGCTCGCTATCGCTCGCCAGAAAACAAATCGACACCTAGAGGGCACAAAAGGTTTTAATATTGACAAAAAAATGAGGCGAAAGGTCTCAGAATGGCTAAACTAACGGAACGAACGTCTTAAAACCTCAAAACGAATATGCTAAACATGAGGGAGAAGGGGGTCCAAAAAACCGTGTAGTACCCCCTTAAGCTGTTTAAAATGATCTAATTTTAGTCAGAATCAAAGGTAATATAGGCGTCATGGAACTGAAAGGGTTAAGAGGATTTCGAGGGATGAACAGCTGTAAAAATTAAAGAAGTTGCATTTAGATTAAGAGGTAAACAAAGACAAAATATTTGCACTGAGAGAAAGAGAGAAAGAGAGATTTACATAGATACACTGGCCACACAGACCTTACGGGAGAGAGAGAGAGAGAGAGAGAGAGAGAGAGAGAGAGAGAGAGGAGAGAAAGATATAGATTTACATATATACACTGGCCACACAGAGAGAGAGAGAGAGAGAGAGAGAGAGAGAGAGAGAGAGAGAAAGAAAGATATTTACATAGATACACTGGCCACACAGACCTTACGGAGAGAGAGAGAGAGAGATTTACATAAATACACTGGCCACACAGACCTTACGGAGAGAGAGAGAGAGAGAGAGAGAGAGAGAGATTTACATAGATACACTGGCCACACAGACCTTACGGGAGAGAGAGAGAGATATTTACATAGATACACTGGCCACACAGACCTTACGGGAGAGAGAGAGAGAGAGAGAGATTTACATAGATACACTGGCCACACAGACCTTACGGAGAGAGAGAGAGATAAAGAGAGGTTTACATAGATACACTGGCCACACAGACCTTACGGGAGAGAGAGAGAGATATTTACATAGATACACTGGCCACACAGACCTTACGGAGAGAGAGAGAGAGAGATAAAGAGAGGTTTACATAGATACACTGGCCACACAGACCTTACGGAGAGAGAGAGAGAGAGAGAGATTTACATAGATACACTGGCCACACAGACCTTACGGAGAGAGAGAGAGAGAGAGAGATTTACATAGATACACTGGCCACACAGACCTTACGGGAGAGAGAGAGAGAGATTTACATAAATACACTGGCCACACAGACTTTACGGAGAGAGAGAGAGAGAGAGAGAGAGATTTACATAAATACACTGGCCACACAGACTTTACGGAGAGAGAGAGAGAGATTTACATAAATACACTGGCCACACAGACCTTACGGGAGAGAGAGAGAGAGAGATTTACATAGATACACTAGCCACACAGACCTTACGGGAGAGAGAGAGAGAGAGAGAGAGAGAGAGAGAGAGAGAGAGAGAGAGAGAGAGGAGGAGAGTAGGAACAGGTACCTAGCGTCCGCCTCGGTAGAGGTAGAGGCCATAAGAGAGAAAGATATATACATAGATACACTGGCCACACAGACCTTACGGGAGAGAGAGAGAGAGATATTTACATAGATACACTAGCCACACAGACCTTACGGGAGAGAGAGAGAGAGAGAGAGAGAGAGAGAGAGAGAGAGAGAGAAAGAAAGATATTTACATAGATACACTGGCCACACAGACCTTACGGGAGAGAGAGAGAGAGAGAGAGAGAGATGAAAGTGGTGTTCCTGAAATCAAGTTAATCACAATAAAACCATTATTACTAGACTCAATATTGTAATGGAAAAAAGAAAATAGGAGGGCCAAGATTAAGGGGGGTCACCGACTTTTGTTGTTGTTCTCTCCTTTTCTCTCTTCCCCTGGGTTGTATCCATTCGGCCCCATTCACCCAACTGTTTTATGACGTTTATCCCCATCCAGGTGTCGATTTCTCCCTAGCGAGCGACAGCAAGCCAGCATTGTATGGAGAAATCCGGCTTCGCCGGAGACATTTTTCTTTCGAAAAATGTACAAATTTAGCCTCCTGTCCTTAACATTTAAAACAAGTGCTGGCTCGCTACCGCTTGCCAGGAAAAGATTGACACC
The DNA here is from genome assembly GCA_032716605.1 of Paralithodes platypus. NCBI lineage: Eukaryota > Metazoa > Arthropoda > Malacostraca > Decapoda > Lithodidae > Paralithodes > Paralithodes platypus. Next base: position 714,223 of record CM064534.1, on the reverse strand, counting down.
TGGATGGGGATACACGTCTTAAAACAGTAGGCTGAATGGGGCCGAATGGATACAAGCCAGAGAAAAAAAGAGAGAGAACAAAAGCAGGTCACCCTCCTTAGTAACAATTGGTATATAAATTAAATAACAAAAAGAGATTGGGAAAGGAGAAAATTATATGGATGGCAATATATGAGGAAAAAGGTTGGGCGAAAATAGGAAAAAAAAAACTCAGAAACCTTGGATGGAATAGGTTGAAATTATAGTGTTGATAGAGGCGGTGTGTGTGTGTGTGTGTGTGTGTGTGTGTGTGTGTGTGTGTGTGTGTGTGTGTGTGTGTGTGTGTGTGTGTGTGTGTGTGTGTACTAAATAAATGTTGGTTTATTTTATTGTTCACTTGCTTACAAATTCTATAGAGTTGTTCTTAACGGGGGTGACCTGCTATTGTTCTCTCTTTCTATGGCTTGTATCCATTCAGCCCCATTCAGCCTACTGTTTTAAGAGTTTTATCCCCATCCAGGTGTCGATTTCTTCTTGGCGAGCGGTAGCGAGCTAGCATATTATTTTTAAATGTTTTTTGACAGCAGGCTAAATTTGTATAGTTTTCGATAGAAAAATATCTCCGGCGAAGCCGGATTTCTTCATAAAATGCTTGCTCGCTATCGCTCGCCAGGAAAAAATCGACACCTGGATGGGGATAACAGTCTTAAAGCAGTAGGCTGAATGGGGCAGAATGGATACAACCCAGAGAAAGAGAGAACAACATCAGGTCATCCCCCTTCATTTTACCTTAGCTATAAGGCCACATTCAACATTTGGCGACCGTGATTTTAATCAGCTTAAAAAGGGCCTCCAGCAATTAAGAGCCTTCGAAATATCTCACTTAACCCTTTTTACTACACAGATCCTTCCTAAACCACACAAAATTGTCTAACTATAGCTAAATTACAGAAGGGGTTAAGGGGAGGTTTTTAGCCTGTTCCCTAGACCTCCATCAAGCTTAAAATTACACCCCTTAGACCCCCTTTAAAGATAAATTTTTACATTTGTCGGTAGAAAAATGTCCTGGCCGAAGGCCGATTCCTCTTAAATTACAGGCTCGCTATCGCTCGCCAGGAAAAAATCGACACCTAAATGGCACGAAAGGTCTTAAAATTGACAGAAATTGGGTGAAAGGTCTTAAAATCGCCAAAATATTGAGGCGAACGTATTAAAATCTCAATCACTATAGATCTAAACATGAGGGAGAAAGGGGTCCATAAAAAAATCCCTCAAGTGGAAATCTCCCCTCAATGGTGGCGATAATGGCAATACTTAGATGTGGTGAATATAAAGTCGATAAATATAAAGTCGATAAATGTCAGTGGTGGATGTGAGGTGGCAACTGGTGGACAAAAATAAATAAATACAACAGTTATAGCTGATGTGCAAGGAGACAGAAAGAGAATGGAGAAAGAGAAGGAAGAGAACAAATGATGATAATGAGAGAGAGAGAGAGAGAGAGAGGATGCGGGCTTCATTCATTAAATATCTTACCTCAGGGTATTGGTGTGGTCCCCTCCCCCCTCCCCCCCAACCCTCTCTTGTATCTCTTCCCACATAATCACCCCTCCACCCTGTATCTCTCCCCCCCCCCCTAACCTCCCCTCCCCCTCTCTTGTACCTCTCCCTACCTAACCCTCTTCTATCTTCCCTGTATCTCTACCCAGTACCCACCCTAAGTCACCCCCTCCCCCACCCCATTTGTATCTATCCCCCCCCCCCCGTCCCTAACCCCTTTCCTGTTGCCTCTCCATACCTAACCATCTTCTCCCCTCCCCTGACATCTCTCCTCCACCTAAACCCCTAAACACCCCTTTCCTGTGATCTCTGGCAGATACCTAAACCCTCTTCTCACTGCCCCTGCAGATGATCTCCCCACCTAACCCCCTAACCCCTTTCCTGTGCCTCTCCATACCTAACCCTCTTCTCCCTCCCCTGCATCTCTCCCCCCCTAACCCCCCTTTCCTGTACCTCTCCCTACCTAACCCTATCTATCCCTCCTTCCTGTCATCGCTACCCACATAATCACCCTCCCCTGATACCTCTCCTATACCGAGACCCTCTTCTCCCTCCCCTGCATCTCTACCCACCTAATCCCCCTCCCCTGTACCTCTCCCTACCTAACCCTCTTCTCCACTCTCGCTGCATCTGATCCCCACCTAACCTCCACCTTCCCCATGTACCTCTCCCTGCTACCTAACCCCGCTTCTCCCCCCACACCTAACCCCACTCCCTGTACCTCCTCCCTACCTTAACCCTCTTCTTCCTCCCCTGCCACTCTACCTTTCACCGCTCTCCTACTCCTAACCCTGCTTCTCCCTCTCCTTGCAATCGCTCAACACATCAACCCCCCCCTCCCCTGTACCTCTCCCTAACATAACAACTCGTTCTCCCCAACCTAACCCCCCTCCCCTGTACCTCTCCTAAACTACACCCTCTTCTCCCTACCCTGCCATCGTACCAACACCTATGATCTCCAGTACTGCCCTGCTATATCTCCCCACCTAAAACCCCCCTCCCCTGTATCTCCCTACATAACCCCCCTCCCCTGCATCTCTCCCCACCTAACCCCCCTCCCCTCTACCTCTCCCTACCTAACCCCCCTCCCCCCTCTCTTGTATCTCTCCCTACCTAACCCCCTCTCCTGTATCTCTCCCTACGTAACCCCCTCTCCTGTATCTCTCCCCACCTAACCCCCCGCCCTTGTATCTCTCCCCACCTAATCCCCCTCCCCCCTTTATCTCTCCCCACCACGACAAACACACACATACAAAGCTACACACTCACTGATACAGTATGCTACACACACACACACATTTAGACAACTTCAATCAAACATTAACACACTCACACAGAATGATACCGTACACACACACACACACACACACACACACACACACACACACACACACACACACACACACACAGCCCGTAGCCTAGTAGGTAGAGCTCTCGTCTCACACACGAGGAGTCGGGGGTTCAATCCCCGGCCGGGCGGAGACAAATTGGGCTTGTCTCCTTTCATGTGTCAGCCTCAGTTCACCTAGCTGTAAATAGGTACCTGGAATAAGTGGACGACGTTGTGACGTCCCATCTGGGGTTGGCAAAAATGGTACAAGGCGAGATGGGTATCATATGGTTCACCTAAGCTGATGGCTACCTAAGCCTTCGGGCGAGACGGTACCGTCTATAGTGAGAATGGTACCATACAGATCCACCCTAAGCCTTCGTTTCCGATGTCGCCAATTGGCTAAAAATACAGACTACACACACATCCACAGCCATTCCAACGATACATATAACACCTACACATATAGGAGGCGGGAAATAACGAGCATGCTCACTCCTGCAATACAACTAGAGTAAGTACAACTAGAGTAAGTACACACGTAAACACAAATTCTAGCCTTTTCTCTCTCTCTCTCTCTCTCTCTCTACCAACCATCCACATAAACAAACACACACACACACACACTCATTCACACAAGAGCACTTCTACACATGCCCACAGAAACACACACACACATACCAAATATGAAAACAAACCAAGCACACATCAGACAGAAAATGATATGGAGAGGGGAACTTTGTTAAATATTGAAAGAAAGTTTAAAAGTGAATTGAAATAGATTGTTGATAGATAAACGCATATATTAAGGGGAGGCAGACCGTTTTTCTGGATTACTTTCTCCCTAATGTTTAGCCCCACTAGTTTTGAGATTATAAGACGTTCGGCCCATTAGTTTGGTGATTTTAACCCCTTTCGGCCCATTCCGTTGTCAATGTTAAGACCTTTCGTGCCATTTAGGTGTCGATTATTTCCTGGCGAGCGATAGCGAGCCTGCAATTTTAAGAGGAAACGGCCTTCGGCCGGGAAATTTGTCTACCGAAAAATGTACAAATTTATCTTGGAGGGGGGTCTAGGGGGTGTTTTTTTAAGCTTGATGGAGGTCTAGGGAGGAAACTAAAACAATTATATGAATACATGAATTAATAGACCACACAAACGGTCTGCCTTCCCTTAATTGCTAGGGAGATTATTTCGTAAAGAAAGGGGTAGAGAGAGAGAGAGAGAAGGAGAGGAAAAGGTAGAGACAGGGAGAGAGAGAGAGAAGGAGAGGAAAAGGTAGAGACGGAGAGAGTGAGAAGGAGAGGAAAAGGTAGAGACAGGGAGAGAGAGAGAGAAGGAGAGGAAAAGGTAGAGACAGGGAGAGAGTGAGAAGGAGAGGAAAAGGTAGAGACAGGGAGAGAGAGAGAGAAGGAGAGGAAAAGGTATAAACAGGGAGAGAGAGAGAGAAGGAGAGGAAAAGGTAGAAACAGGGAGAGAGAGAGAAGGAGAGGAAAAGGTAGAGACAGGGAGAGAGAGAGAAGGAGAGGAAAAGGTAGAGACAGGGAGAAGGAGAGGAAAAGGTAGAGACAGGGAGAGAGAGAGAGGAGAGGAAAAGGTAGAGACAGGGAGAGAGAGAGAAGGAGAGGAAAAGGTAGAGACAGGGAGAGAGAGAGAGAGGAGAGGAAAAGGTAGAGACAGGGAGAGAGAGAGAGAAGGAGAGGAAAAGGGAGAGAGAGAGAGAGGAGAGGAAAAGGTAGAGACAGGGAGAGAGAGAGAGAGAAGGAGAGGAAAAAGGTAGAGACGGGAGAGAGAGAGAAGGAGAGGAAAAGTAGAGACAGGGGAGAGAGAGAGGAGGAAAAGGTAGAGACAGGGAGAGAGAGAGAGAGGAGAGGAAACGGTAGAGACGGAGAGAGAAGGAGAGGAAAAGGTAGAGACAGGGAGAGAGAGAGAAGGAGGAGGAAAGGTAAAGACAGAGTAGAGAGAGAGAGGGAGGAGGAAAGGTAGAGACAGGGAGAGAGAGAGAGAGAGAAAAGGAGGGAGAGAAGGAGAGGAAAAGGTAGAGACAGGGAGAGAGAGAGAGAAGGAGAGGAAAAGGTAGAGACAGGGAGAGAGAAGGAGAGGAAAAGGTAGAGACAGGGAGAGGCGGGGTAATAGCCGAATTATTGATGTCTTGTTGTGTAGTCGAATTGCAGTATTAGTTCACACACACACACACACACACACACACACACACACACACACACACACACACACACACACACATGTAAAAGCCACCATATATTTCCTCAATCTGCATTTAAAAGCTGCAGAATGTTTTGATCCGGTTTAGTTATGTAATTGCAATAAAGTAAGTTGGATCCGTCTTTGAAATGCATTGAAATTTCTCATCTCTCTCTCTCTCTCTCTCTCTCTCTCTCTCTCTCTCTCTCTCTCTCTCTCTCTCTCTCTCTCTCTCTCTCTCTCTCTCTCTCTCTCTCTCTCTCTCTCTCTCTCTCTCTCTCTCTCCATCCCCTTGAGGTAATGTGATGCAGTTAAGAGAGGTTACTAGCATCAGAGGAGCGGCCCCACCCCTAAAAGACCGAGTTACAAGGAGGAGTTGGTATGTCAAAGACCTTACGGTTCATTCCAGGGAGATAAGAAGGATTATATATAGTGCAGATTAATGTCTACGGTACTCTTTTCTTAAAGGGGAGATTTCCACCTGGAGGATTTTTTTCTGGACCCCTTTCTCCCTCATGTTTAGCCCCATTGCTTTTGAGATTTTAAGACGTTCGCCCCATTAGTTTGGCTATTTTAAGAACCCTCGCCCCATTTCTGTCAATTTTAAGACCATTCGTGCCATTTAGGTGTCGAGTTTTTCCTGGCGAGCGATAGCGAGCCTGTAATTTAAGGGGAACCGGCCTTCGGCCGGGACATTTTTCTACCGAAAAATGTAAAAATTTATATTGAAAGGGGATCTAGGGAGAGTAATTTTAAGCTTGATGGAAGTCTAGGGAATCAACTAAAAACCTCCCCTTAACCCTTTGAGTACCAGCGACGTGTGTTATGTTTTATTCTAGGTATAATTATGTATACGATACTTTGCAGCTTGGGAAGGATCTGTGGCAGCTAAAAGGCTTGGTTTAGAGAGTTTGAATCTATATTATCACTAGAGGTCCTTCCTAAGCTGAATAAAGTAGTCTAATAGTGGCCAGATATTCTTATTTTTATTAATCTCACCACCACACCCCCAATGAAATTAATTAAAGTATATATGATCCACCGGGATTCGAACCCGGGTTATATGAGGAAAAGGGCGTCCCTGGTACTGAGTGGTTTAAACTGTCTTACTGAACAACTACTTGCAATTTCTGAGGGAAGTTTGTGCAAGATCAAATATATTCCACGTTTCTCTTCAGTTCCAACGTACAGTCAGTCGCGCTAATAAGTCATGTCCCAGCTCTCATTACGTTTGGCTGGCTCTGTGCTGTATTAATGTCTGTCAGATGTTGGATAGGGTGGGTAAGTGTAGGAACATGTTTGTATATTTCATTCGATATGAAGAAATGAAGCTTAGATATTATTGCTGATACCAATTATTGATCAAAACATACTTGGTGCCGAGACATCACTTATTAGCGCGACTGTACAGCCATGATTGTATTTAATTAGTATTAACCCTTTGAAGCTCTGACGCGTTTTAGCAGTTTCGTTTGGCTATCATTAGACGCTTTTATGCAGCTTAGGAAGGATCTGTGTGGTATTAAAAGGCTAAAGAGACTAAAGACTATCTAAATCAACCCTCTGACCGAAATAGCCCCTTCCTAATCTGAACAAAATCGTCTAATAATTACCAGAAAACCGAACAGAAATGCGTATTGGAGCTCGAAAGGGTTAAGGCAAAAAATAAAAACATAAAACGTTGTCAAGCACATTGAAAATTTGAGATGAGTTGACCTCGTATTTGAGATGAGTTGACCTCGTATTTGAGATGAGTTGACCTCGTATTTGAGATGAGTTGACCTCGTATTTGAGATGAGTTGACCTCGTATTTGAGATGAGTTGACCTCGTATTTGAGATGAGTTGACCTCGTATTTGAGATGAGTTGACCTCGTATTTGAGATGAGTTGACCTCGTATTTGAGATGAGTTGACCTCGTATTTGAGATGAGTTGACCTCGTATTTGCGCGATTCCAACTAAAAGAGACCGCAAACCCCATACTCGTTAAGGGGAGATTTCCACTTGAGGGATTTTTTGTCTTGACTCCTTTCTCCCTCATGTTTAGCCCCATTGCTTTTCTAATTTTAAGACGTTCGCCCCATTATTTTGACGATTTTAAGAACCTTCGACCCATTTCTGTCAATTTTAAGATCTTTGGTGCCATTTAGGGGTCAATTTACTGGCGAGCGATAGCGAGCCTGTAATTTAAGAGGAACCGGCTTTCAGTCGGGACATTTTTCTACCGAAAAATGTACAAATTTATCTTGAAAGGGGCTCAAAGGGGTGTAATCTTAAGCTTGATGGATATCTAGAGACCAAACTAAAAACCTCCCCTTAATAATGGATTGAGTTTCTAGTTATAGCTTGGGCACTTCTAGTCGCTCTATGTCTTTATTGAGTTGTTCACTACCTTTAGGATTGCTCACCCAATGTTCAGTGTCATCTGCAATCTTGGAGATCACACGCAGTAGGCTAACAACATCGGTGTATAGTTGACACATGTTATAAATAGCAGTGGGCCAAGAGCAGAACCCTGTGGAACTCTAGAATAAAACACGCACACACACAAAGAGAGAGAGAGAGAGAGAGAGAGAGAGAGAGAGAGAGAGAGAGAGAGAAGGCAAAGGAAAAGAAAGAGAGAGAGAGGCAGAGAGGCGATATTTGCTAGCTCTCTCTCTCTCTCCGCATGAATGACCACAGAACACAACAAGAGCCAGCGAGATGAAGAAGAGGAGGAGGAGGAAAATGAGGAAGAGGGGAGGAGCGTGAGGAAGAGGAAGAGGAGGAGGAGGGGTGGAGTGGGAGGAGGTTAGAGAGGAGGAGGGGAACACGAGGACGAGGGAGGAGGAGGAGGGGAGATAGGAGGAAAAGAGGAGAGGGAGTAGAGGAGCAGGAGAGGAGGACGGGTTAAGAGGGAGGAGGTAGAGGAGGACGAGGGTGGAGTGGGAGGAGGACGAGGTGGAGTGGGAGGAAGAGGGGACGAGGAGAGTGGGAGGAGGACGAGGGGTGGAGTGGGAGGAGGTAGAGGAGGACGAGGGGTGGAGTGGGAGGAGACGAGGAGGTAGTGGGAGGAGAGGAGGAGGTAGTGGGAGACTGGAGGAGGACGAGGGGTGGAGTGGGAGGAGGTAGAGGAGGACGAGGGGTGGAGTGGGAGGAGGACGAGGGGTGGAGTGGGAGGAGGACGAGGGGAGAGTGGGAGGAGGACGAGGGGTGGAGTGGGAGGAGGACGAGGGGGGGAGTGGGAGGAGGACGAGGGGTGGAGTGGGAGGAGGACGAGGGTTGGAGTGGGAGGAGGTAGAGGAGGACGAGGGGAGACTGGGAGGAGGACGAGGGGTGGAGTGAGAGGAGGACGAGGGGAGGAGTGGGAGAAGGATATTATGTTAAGCCTTTGAAGACAGTTTAACAGTTTATTCTGGCTTGCATTAGGCGATTTTATACAGTTTAAGAAGGGTCTGTGGGAATTATATGGGTAAAGACTATCTCACTTAACCCCTTCTGTATCGGCGACGTCTTTTAAATGTTGCTTTAGCTGTATTTAAATGATTTTGTGCAGTTTAAGAAGGATGTGTGGTGATAAACAGGGTTAAGCCAGATAGTTCGAAGCCGGGTACTTGCTGGAGGTCTTCTTTGCATTGAATAAAATAATGTAATAGTTGCCAGAATTGAACGCAAAGGACGTCACCGGTACTGAATGGGTTAACCCTCTAACTGCCATACATCCTTCCTAGTCTGAATAAGACCGTCTAATAATAGCCGAAAAACAGAAAAGAAACGCGTATTAGGTCTTGAAAGGGTTAAGAGGAAGAAGAAACAAGTACTATGAACATGACAGGTGCAATAAATCATAATTATACAGGTATATACTATGAAGATGACAGGTGCAATAAATCATATACAGGTATATACTATGAAGATGACAGGTGCAATAAATCATATATATAAGATCAAGCGATGGCAGACGAAGAAGGAAAGAGAAATGGTTATATATATATTTAATAACCCTTTATGTGTGTATGTGTGTGTGTGTGTGTCATAAGCTAGAACGGAGCTAGTGAACAATATTACGCAAACTAAATGCCATATAAGGAATATACATAATGTGCAAAGTAGTCATAATGCAATAGTCTTACGGTTGCTGGAAAACGCACAGCTTCCGTACGCCGTAAACATAAACGCACAGCTTCCGTACGCCGTAAACATAAACGCACAGCTTCCGTACGCCGTAAACATAAACGCACAGCTTCCGTACGCCGTAAACATAAACGCACAGCTTCCGTACGCCGTAAAAACATAAACGCACAGCTTCCGTACGCCGTAAACATAAACGCACAGCTTCCGTACGCCGTAAACATAAACGCACAGCTTCCGTACGCCGTAAACATAAACGCACAGCTTCCGTACGCCGTAAACATAAACGCACAGCTTCCGTACGCCGTAAACATAAACGCACAGCTTCCGTACGCCGTAAACATAAACGCACAGCTTCCGTACGCCGTAAACATAAATGCACAGCTTCCGTACGCCGTAAACATAAACGCACAGCTTCCGTACGCCGTAAACATAAACGCACAGCTTCCGTACGCTGTAAACATAAACGCACAGATTCCGTACGCCGTAAACATAAACGCACAGCTTCCGTACGCCGTAAACATAAACGCACAACTTCCGTACGCCGTAAACATAAACGCACAGCTTCCGTACGCCGTAAACATAAACGCACAGCTTCCGTACGCCGTAAACATAAACGCACAGCTTCCGTACGCTGTAAACAT
>CM064534.1:694399-699399 GCA_032716605.1 Paralithodes platypus | reverse complement strand
TTCCCACCACAAACCACACCACAACACACACACACACCAATATAAACGCCACTACCACCCCCCACACATCCCCTCCCACCACAAACCACACACACACACACACACACACACACCACACACACCACACACACCCACCAATATAAACAGCCACTACCACCCCCACACATCCCCTTCCCACCACAAACCACACACACACACACACACCAATATAAACAGCCACTACCACCCCCACACATCCCCTTCCCACCACAAACCACACACACACACACACACACACACACACACACACACACACACACACACACACACACACACACACACACACACCCACACACACACACACACACACACACACACACACACACACACACACACACACACACACACACACACACACACACACACACACCAATATAAACAGCCACTACCAAAGCCTCACCCTACATTCTGCCGCTCCATAAGGAAAAGCAGGCCATATTAAGCACTACGAGGGCCATATTAAAACAAAAAAACACACACAAAAAACAAAACATGGATACTCTAGCCTTGTCGACGAGCAGTGTGGGTAAATGTAAACGGCTACTAACCTACATGCAACTCGTGATTCATGCCTACTTACATTAACTACTAACTTGAGCTGGACACATTATGTTAGAAGCATTGCTAAGAATGCCTCTAAAAAACTGGGACTCCTGTACAGAGTTCGAGAATTCTTCACTGACGAGCAGTTGGCCGTAATATATAAAAGTCATGTGCGTTCTCAGATGGATTACTGTTCACCTCTGTGGGGTGGAAGTGGAGTGGTTGCATTGAGGCAGTTGGACAAAATTCAAAATAAAGCTATTAGATTAATCAATAACCCTGCAGTCACACAGGACCTTCCTACATTATCCATACGAAGAAACGTTGCATCCCTTGCATTATTCTACAGATATTTTCACAGCAATTGTTCCGAGGAACTTGCTTCAATTGTGCCGCCTCTCCACATCTTTCCCCGTAGAACTAGGGCAGCTGAGAGCGCCCATGAATTTACACTTTCTCCTCCACAATGCAGAACTTCTGCTTATCAAAATTCATTTATCCCTAGAACTACTACTCTTTGGAATTCACTTCCCTCGAATTGCTTTCCACAAACTTACAATCTACGAATGTTTAAATCCAGTTGTTACAAACATTTTATGAATGGAGGATGCCTTTAGGCACATGGACCTTTTTGTTTTATCTGTGTTTTTCCTTCCTCCGTTCATAGTCTCTTTAAAAAAAAAAAAAAAAAAATGCCATTCATATATTTTATTAACTGTTATTCTATTACTCTGTGTTCCCTTGTACACGTATGGTTGTAATGACCAGGGGTTTATATATATATATAAGGAAATGCCATCTAATAAATATATATATACCGGTATATAAATATATATATATAAATATATACCGGTATATATATATATTGTATAAATATATACCCGGTATATTATGATTATTATTATTATTATTATTATTATTATTATTATTATTATTATTATTATTTGTATTATTATTATTATTATTATTATTGTTATTATTGTTATTATTATTATTATTATTATTATTATTGTTTAGTGTCCTTGTCACGTCAACATGTGGGAAGCGTACATTACAATACCAAGCCTTCTTTAGCATGGCCATCGACCTTATGAGCTGCAGTTTCAAGGATTAAGGGGGGTGACCTGTTTTTGTTCTGTCCTTTTCTATCTTTCTCTGGCTTGTATCCATTTGGCCCCATTAGCCTACTGTTTTAAGACGTTTATCCCCATCCAGGTGTACATTTTTTACTGGTGAGCGATAGCGAGCCAGCATATTTTTTATTTTTGTTTGACAGCAGGCTAAATTTGTAAATTTTTCGATAGAAAAATGTCTCCGGCGAAGCCGGATTTCTTCATATAATGCTGGCTCGCTATCGCTCGCCAGGAAGAAATCGACACCTACAGTAGATGGGGATAAACGTCTTAAAATAGTTGGCTGAATGGGGCCGAATGGATACAAGCCAGAGAAAGAGAGAAAAGGACAGAAATAGCAAAAAGCAGGTCACCCCCCTTAAGACACATCATTTATCCTCACAGTTTTTCTATGCTAAGTGATCCGAGTTTGATTGTAGCTTCCCCCATATATATTATTAAGGGGGCCGGATGGGTCGTTCGTCTGGTCCCCTGTCTCCCTCGTATTAAGCCCCATTTATTTTGAGATTATAAGACGTTCGGTCCATTAGTTTTGGCGATCTTAACACCTTTTGCCCCATTTCGTTGTCAATTTTAAGACCTTTCGTACCATTTAGATGTTGATTTTTTTTCCTGGCGAGCGAAAGCGAGCCCGAAATTTTAAGAGGGACCGGCCGAGATTTTCTGTCGAAAAATGTACAAATTTATCTTGAAGGGGGGTCTAGGTGGTGTTTTTCTACGCTTGATGGAGGTCTAGCGAGGAAACTAAGAAATACAGGGATAAATGAATTAATAGACCAAAGAATACAGCCCATCTCCTCCTAATGTGGTTTACTAGATGGCAGTGTTTCTCCATACATCAATATCTATCGTGGGAGTCATTCAGTGTTTCTCCATACATCAATTTCTATCGTGAGAGTCATGCAGTGTTTTTCCATACATCAATATCTATCGTGGGAGTCATGCAGTGTTTCTCCACACATCAATATCTATCGTAGGAGTCATGCAGTGTTTTTCCATACATCAATATCTATCGTGGGAGTCATGCAGTGTTTCTCCATACATCATTATCTATCGTGGGAGTCATGCAGTGTTTCTCCATACATCAATATCTATCGTGGGAGTCATGCAGTGTTTTTCCATACATCAATATCTATCGTGGGAGTCATGCAGTGTTTCTCCATACATCAATATCTATCGTGGGAGTCATGCAGTGTTTCTCCATACATCACTATCTATCGTGGGAGTCATGCAGTGTTTCTCCATACATCAATATCTATCGTGGGAGTCATTCAGTGTTTCTCCATACATCAATATCTATCGTGGGAGTCATGCAGTGTTTCTCCATACATCAATATCTATCGTGGGAGTCATGCAGTGTTTCTCCATACATCAATATCTATCGTGGGAGTCATGCACCTGATAGTTCTTCGTGTCTATCTCTTGCTTGTATCCTGGACTATTTTGAATTCTTTATGTGACGCTTCAGGTGGGTAGGGTTTATTGGAAATGACTTGATAGTGCGTGTACAGTCGCGCTAATAAGTCATGTCTGAGCACCATGTATGTTTTTATCAATAATTGGTATTAGCCATATCTAAGCTTCATTTCTTCATATTGAGTGAAATATACAAACATGTTCCTACACTTACCCACCCTATTCAACATCTGACAGACATTAATACAGCACAGAGCGAGCCAAACGTAATGACAGCTGGGACATGACTTATTAGCGCCACCGTACTCTTCCTGCTTCACCTATTGCGTCTTGTTGTTGTTGTTGTTGTTGTTGTTGTTGTTGTTGATTGGGTGCGTAGGATTGAACCCATTATAACGAACCTAACCGTAATTAATCGCTCTATAGAAAAAACGTTACTAACCCTTTGAGTACCAGCGACGTGTGTTATATTGTGTGCTAGCTATGTTTAGACGATAGTATGCAGCTTAGGAAGGATCTGTGGTAGTTAAAAGGGTTGGTGGAGATAGATTGAAGCCTTAATTATTGCTAGAGGTTCTTCCTAAGCTGAATAAAGTCGTCTAAAAGCTGCCAAAACAGGATGAAAAGGACGTCCCTGGTACGGTCAAGATCCAAAGGTGTGAGTGAGTGAGTGAGTGAGTGACAGACAGACAGACAGACAGACAGACAGACAGACAGGGTAGGTAAGCGCGTGTTACCTGACCTTCACAACACTTAAGGGAGCCCACCTCGCTTTTTTTCTCTTTCTCTCCCTCTCTCTCTTTGGCTTGTATCCATTCGGCCCCATTCATCCTACTGTTTTAAGACGTTTACCTCCATCCAGGTGTCTATATTTTCCTGGCGAGCGGTAGCGAGCCAGCATATATATATTTTTGTTTTGTCAGCAAGCTAAATTTGTACATTTTTCGATAGAAAAATTTCTCCGGCGAAGCCGGATTTTTCCATACAATGCTGGCTCGCTATCGCTCACCAGGAAGAAATCGATACCTGGATGGGGATAAACGTCTTAAAACAGTTGGCTGATTGGGGCCGAATGGATACAAGTCAGGGAAAGAGAGAAAAGGAGAGATGAGAACGAAAAAGCCGGGCACCCTCCCTTAAGGGGAGGTTTTTAGTTGATTCCCTAGACTTCCATCAAACTTAAAATTACTCCCCCTTGACCCCCTTTCAAGATAAATTTGTACATTTTTCGGTAGAAAAATGTCCCGGCCGAAGGCCGGTTCCCCTTAAATTGCAGGCTCGCTATCGCTCGCCAGGAAAAAATCGACACCTAAATGGCACGAATGGTCTTAAAATTGACAGAAATGGGGCGAGGGTTCTTAAAATCGCCAAACTAATGGGGCAAGCGTCTTTAGATCTCACAAGCAATAGGGCTAAACATGAGGGAGAAAGAGGTTCAGAAAAAAATCCTCCAGGTGGAAATCTCCCCTTAACTACACCACCCCTGTCGCTCACGTTAGCCAGGGGGTGGCTCCTCTATACTTCGGACGCTAAGTCGAGTTCAGATTATGTTTACCCTATTCGGGTTTTCGATCAGGAACGTGGCAATTATGACTGAATGGAGTTTTTCTTCGGACCTTAACCCCTTCTGTACCGGCGACGTCCTTTTCGTTCTATTTTGGCTAATATTAGACGATGTTATCCAGTTTCAAAAGGATCTCCAGCTATTAAGGGGAGGTTTTTAGTTCATTCCCTAGACTTCCATCAAACTTAAAATTACTCACCCTAGACCCCCTTTCAAGATAAATTTGTACATTTTTCGGTAGAAATATGTCCCGGCCGAAGGCCGATTCCCCTTAAATTACAGGCTCGCTATCGCTCGCCAGGAAA
>CM064534.1:674399-689399 GCA_032716605.1 Paralithodes platypus | reverse complement strand
ATGAATAACTTTATTTTACCCCCCCTCAGTTACTAACCCATCCGTCCCCTACTAACTTCCTAATCCTGCCACGGACATTAGTTCCAGGGCAGTAGTTCCCTTTCCAATGTTCCCTTACCCACTCTAAACCACTGTTTGGACACTTGATCCTCAGTGTTTTGGAGGACAAGCAGCCTAGAAGGGTCACTAGACCTGTTGTTGCTTGATTTCCTTTGTACTCCTTTGTACTCCCCTCCCCGCTACCCCTTTACCCTCCTCCCCTCCCCTCCACCCTCCTCCCCTCCTCTCCACCCTCCTCCCATCCACCCTCCTCCCTTCCGCTCTACCCTCCTCCCCTCCCCTCCCCCCCCCCCCCCTCTACCCTCCCCTCCCCTCTACCCTCCCCTCCCTCCTACTCTCCCCTCCACCCTCCTCCCGTCTACCCTCCTCCCCTCCCCTCCCCTCCACCCTCCTCCCTCCCCCTCCCTCCTCGTCTACCCTCCTCCTCTCCTACCCTCCTCGCCTCTCCTCTACCCTCCTCGCCTCTCCTTTCCTACCCTCCTCGCCTCTCCTCTACCCTCCTCCCCTCCCCTCCTCCCCTCCCCTCCACCCTCCTCCCCTCCCCTCCACCCTCCTCCCCTCCCCTCCACCCTCCTTCCCTCCCCTCCACCCTCCTCTGGTACTCCTTTGTACACTCTGTACTCCTTTGTACTCTCTCTCTCTCTCTCTCTCTCTCTTGGTCGTCTGCTGAACGATGCAGTCAAGGATTTTCGTTCAAAAAACGAGGTCAACCAGACCCCAGACAGGGTAGTGTAAGTCAAATACGAACTGAAAATTCAGACAATGCACAATCAGTAACATCCAACTCTAATACTCTTAAGGTGTTTTATATAAATGCTCGTAGCATACGCAATAAATTTTCAGATCTAGAGGAAATCGTGTTTACAGAACATTATGATATAATCGGCATTACAGAATCTTGGTTAAATACGGAAGACAGAGACTTTTTAGCCGAATATACGCTTCCTGGTTATACAATGTTTTGAGAAAAGTCGGATCAATAGAAATGGAGGAGGAGTTCTATTTTTTATAAAGCAAAGTCTTAATCCCGTCTTAATGTCAAAACCTCAAATTGCGAATATAGACATATCTTACGTACTATTAAATAATAAACGAGGAACTAAAATAACACTAGCTTTATTATACAGACCCCCCAGCTCAATCAGTGCAAACTGACAGTGAAATTTATGAACAAATTACAGAAATAACTAACATACAAGATACCGTAATTCTTGGCGATTTCAACTTACCCGTGACTAAATGGGGCGATATTCTTACTTCACACTCTGGACCCGACCTCTATGCTAACTTGCAAGAGAGTTCACTTTTTCAATTTGTACAATCTCCGACCCGTGGTAATAATGTGCTTGACCTTGTCCTCGCAACAAAAGAAGAATTAATAGAGAATTTGAATGTTGGTGATGAATTCAGTAACAGCGACCATCGTACGATAACTTTCACTTTAAAGTTTACAAGTAACAAATCAAATAGCAGCATTGAGAAAGTCTCTAATTTCAAGAAAGCAAATTTTCATAAACTTAAATCAAAGCTTAAAGAAACTGACTGGAGCTTTCTGACTAACAATAACGACATAAATACATCTTGGGAGTGTTTCACAACGACTTACCTTAAGGCAGTGCAAGACTGCATACCATCGAAAATACGGCGTCCAGGACATAATGATAAGCCCAAATGGTGGAATAAAGATATTTCAGACTGTCTGCTTGCTAAAAAATGTGCTAATGATAGATTAAAATCCTCACAAAATGACGAAGAACGGGTGAAATTTGTAGAGCTACGACGCAAAGCCAAAAAGTTAATTAAGCAAAGTAAAAAGACCCTGGAGTTACATGTTGCGAATCAAAGTAAAACAAACCCGAAAGAATTCTATAGTTATATCAGAAAGAAAAAAGTAGTTACTTCAACTTAGTCGATGAAAATGGAGAATAATACACCAAAGACGAAGTACAAATGAGTAATGCCCTCAATACCTTCTTTGCATCAGTTTTTACAACCGAAGACCTCAGTGATATCCCTACAGTACACCATCGCCGATTCAGATTGATAATTCAGATGTTCTAAGCAATATCACCGTTACAGAGAGAGAAGTATTGAATTGTTTAGATAAACTCAAGGTAAATAAAACGCCTGGACCTGATACAATCTCACCTAGAGTTCTAAAGGAAGCTAAGGATGAGCTCTCCAAACCACTGACATTGCTATTCAATGAATCCTTGCAGTCTGGGACTATGCCTGATCAGTGGAAGCTAGCCAACATAACACCGATATTAAAAAAAGGCAGCAAATCCCTAACCAGTAATTATCGTCCAATTAGCTTAACCTCAATTGTATGTAAAATGCTAGAAACGGTCATAAGAGACAGACTCGTAAATCACTTAGAGGCAAATAACTTACTTAAAGATACTCAACACGGCTTTCGTAAAAAACGTTCCTGTTTAACAAACCTCTTAGACTTCTTCCACGATATCCTCAACCTCTACGATGAGAGTAAAGCTGTAGATGTTATATACCTTGATTTTCAAAAGGCCTTTGACAAAGTTCCCCACAAACGTTTACTGCTAAAACTAAAAGCGCATGGAATACAAGACGGTGTGTTGAAATGGATAGAAAATTGGCTCAGCGACAGAAAGCAAAGAGTAGTCATAAACGGTAAGGCATCTAAATGGACCAATGTAAGTAGCGGGGTACCCCCAGGGATCGGTACTAGGACCAATTCTCTTTCTAATTTACATCAACGACATAGATGAGGGTCTCACCTGTACAATCTCAAAATTTGCTGACGATACAAAAATTGCAAATAGCGTACTCTCAAAAGAACAAGTTGACGATATGCAACACAATCTAGATAAATTGTCATGTTGGGCCCAAATTTGGCAAATGAGTTTCAATGCGGATAAATGTAAAGTACTACATATCGGATACCTAAATGAGAAAGCAAACTATTCGATGAATAGCACTCAGCTTAAGAATGTAAACAAAGAAACCGATCTGGGAGTAACAATATCGAGTAACCTAAAACCGAGTCAACAATGTTCAGAAGTTGTTAAGAAGGCAAACAAAATAATTGGCTTTATAGGCAGGTCATTTGAGCATAAATCCAAAGAAGTTATCCTAACCCTTTACAATTCCTTAGTCCGCCCTCTTCTGGAATACTGCCTTCAATCCTTACCAAAAAGATATAAACAAGCTAGAACGAGTTCAACGTAGAGTTACCAAAATGATACCTAGCCTAAAGAACAAACCATACGAAGAGCGTCTTAGGAATTAAATCTATTTCCTTTAACCCAGCGCAGATTAAGAGGTGACTTAATTCAAGTGTTCAAAATCATCAAAGGCATCGACAATATGAACTGTAGTAAGTACTTCACTATCGACCAATCTAATTACACGCGGGGAAACGGTTGCAAAATTATTGGTATACATCTTTTAACTCACACGAATCTAAGAATTTCTTCTTCAATCGAGTTGTCAACTTGTGGAATGGGCTTCCCCGAGACGTTATAGACTGCAGCACCGTTGATTCATTTAAACTGCGCTTAGACAAATATCTCGCATCAAACCCGCGACTGACTGCGTTTGTAAATGAATCACTTTATTTTATCCCCCCTCAGTTACTAACCCATCTGTCCCCTACTAACTTCCTAATCCTGCTACGGACATTAGTTCTAGGGCAGTAGTTCCCTTTCCAATGTTCCCTTACCCACTCTATACCACTGTTTGGACACTTGATCCTCAGTGTTTTGGAGGACAAGCAGCCTAGAAGGGTCACTAGACCTGTTGTTGCTTGATTTCCTTTGTACTCCTTTGTACTCCCCTCCCCGCTACCCTCCTCCCCTTCCCTTTACCCTCCTCCCCTCCCCTCCACCCTCCTCCCCTCCACCCTCCTCTCCACCCTCCTCCCCTCCTCACCTCACCCCCCTCCCCCCCCCTCCGCCCTTCTCCCCTCCCCTCCCCTCCCCTCCCATCCCCCCTCCCCCCCTCCCCTCTCCCCCTCCTCCCTCCTCCCCTCCCCTCCTACCCTCCTCCCCTCCCCTCCACCCCTCCTCCTCCCCCTCCTCCTCTCCCCTCCACCCTCCTCCCCTCCCCTCCACCCTCCTCCTCTCCCCTCCACTCCCGTCCACCCTCCTTCCCTTCCCCCCACCCTCCTCCCCTCCCCTCCACCCTCCTCCTCTCCCCTCCACCCTCCTCCCGTCTACCCTCCTCCCCTCTCCTCTACCCTCCTCCCCTCCCCCCCCCGCCTCCCCTCCCCTCCACCCTCCTCCTCTCCCCTCCCGTCCACCCTCCTTCCCTCCCCTCCACCCTCCTCCCCTCCACCCTCCTCCCTCCTATTTACAATTTATCTCTCTTTGTGTTCCTCTTATTCATATTATTATTGCATTATTATTATTATTATTATAGACACATGTATTTATTAATCTATGTCAATTAATTACTATACATTTTAATTTAGTCCATTATGTATTTACTAATTACGTCTCTTTTTTCTTTACAGGTAGGATAGAGTAAATCCCAGGTGATCAGACTCCGCAGGTAACTAGAGCTTATTTAAGGGGGTAGGGCTTGTTTTGGGGGGGGGCTACTTATTCATTTAATTTTGAGTTTCCTCGTTAGACCTCCATAAAAAAAAAAAAAAAAAAAAAAAAAAAAAAAAAAAAAAAAAAAAAACACACACATATACAGTATATATAATCCCCTTTCAAGATATATTTGTATATTTTTCGGTAGAATAATTTACCGGCCGAAGGGCGGTTCCGACAAAAATGACAGGCTGGCTATCGCTCGCCAGTAAACAATTGACACCTAAACGGCACGAATGCTATTAATACTGACGAAGTAATGAGGCCAAAGGTCTCAAAATCGCCAAACTAGTGAACGAACGTCTTAAAATCGCCTACCGGTATCTAATGGGTCTAAACATGAGGGAGAAGGGGGTCCAGAAAAAGCGAGTACCTCCCCCCTTAACTATACCCACTGTTGTACCAGCGACGTGTGTTATAATTTAGTCTAGCTATATTCAGACGATTTTATGCAGCTTAGGGAGGATCTGTGCTAGCTTAAGGGGAGGTTTTTAGTTTGCTCCCTAGACCTCCATTAATATCAATAGAATACACTCAACACCCCCCTGCGAGATGAATTTGTAAATTTTTCGGTAAAAAAAATCGTCCTGGCTGAATGCCGAACACTCCGAAATTACAGGCTAGCTAACGCTCGCCAGGAAAAAAATCGACACCTAAATGGCACGAAAAGTCTTAAAACTGACAGAAATGGGTCAAAAGAACTTAAAATCGCCAAAATAATGGGGCAAACGTCTTAAAATGTCAAAACTAATGGATCACAGCATGAGGGAGAAGGGGGCCCCGAAAAAAAAATTAACCCTTTGAGTACCAGCGACGTGTGTAGTTGTATTTTAGTTGTATTTCTAGTTGTATTTTAGACGATATTATGCAGCTTAGGAAGGATCTGTGGTAGCTCAAAGGGGTTGGTGGAGATAGTGTGAAGCCTTGTTATGGCTAGAGGTCCTTCCTAAGCTGAATATAATCGTCTACTAGTTGCCAGGATATGATGAAAAGGTCGTCCCCGGTACTGTAAGGGTTAAGGGGAGATTTCCACTTGGAGGATTTTTTTCTGGACCTCTTTCTCCCTCATGTTTAGCCCCATTGCTTTTGAAGTTTTAAGACGTTCGCCCCATTAGTTTGGCGATTTTAAGAAGTTTCACCCCATTTATGTCAGTTTTAAGACCTTTCGTCCCATTTAGGTGTCAATATTTTCCTGGCGAGCGATAGCGAGTCTGTAATTTAAGAGGAACCGGCCTTCGGCCGGGACATTTTTCTACCGAAAAATTTACAAATTTATCTTGAAAGGGGGTCAATGGGGTGTAATTTCAAGCTTGATGGAAGTCTAGGAAACACACTAAAAACCTCCCCTTAAGGGGTTGATTGAGATAGTTCGAAGCCTTGTATTTGTTAAAGATCCTTCCTAAACTGAATAAAATCGATTAGTAGTAGCCACAATGATATAAAAAGGATGTCGACGGCACAAAAGTGGTTAAGATGAGTCGAAAAATTGTGTGTGTGTGTGGTTCGAAAAATTGTGTGTATGAATGTTTGTGTGTGTTACCCTGTGTGTGTGTGTGTGTGTGTGTGTGTGTGTATGGGTATGTGTGTATGGTTCGAAAAATTGTGTGTATGAATGTTTGTGTGTGTTACCCTGTGTGTATGTGTGTGTGTGTGTGTGTGTGTGTGTGTGTGTGTATATAGTTGGATATTTCTTTCTTTGAGTTTTCATCGTTTTGACATTTCAATAGTCTGATTCAGCGGATGTTAGGAAACACTGAAACAAAAAACAAGCAAGGGGAGAGAGAGAGAGACACAGACAGACAGACAGACAGACAGACAGACATCAGAGTGTGAGAGTACAAAGGAAGTCAAAAGGAGAGAGAGAGAGAGAGAGAGAGAGAGAGACAGACAGACACAGACAGACATCAGAGTGTGAGAGTACAAAGGAAGTCAAAAGGAGAGAGAGAGAGAGAGAGAGAGAGAGGGAGGCAGACAGACAGACAGACAGACAGACAGACAGACAGACAGACAGACATCAGAGTGTGAGAGTACAAAGGAAGTCAAAAGGAGAGAGAGAGAGAGAGAGAGAGAGACAGACAGACAGACAGACAGACAGACAGACATCAGAGTGTGAGAGGACAAAGGAAGTCAAAAGGAGAGAGAGAGACAGACAGGCAGACAGACAGACAGACAGACAGACATCAGAGTGTGAGAGTACAAAGGAAGTCAAAAGGAGAGAGAGAGAGAGAGAGAGAGAGAGGGAGACAGACAGACAGACAGACAGACAGACATCAGAGTGTGAGAGTACAAAGGAAGTCAAAAGGAGAGAGAGAGAGAGACAGACAGACAGACAGACAGACAGACAGACAGACAGACAGACATGGTGAGAGTACAAAGGAAGTCAAAAGAAGAGAGAGAGAGAGAGAGAGAGAGAGAGAGAGAGAGAGAGAGAGAGAGAGAGGCAGACAGACAGACAGACAGACATCAGAGTGTGAGAGTACAAAGGAAGTCAAAAGGAGAGAGAGAGAGAGAGAGAGAGAGAGAGAGAGAGAGAGAGAGAGAGAGAGAGAGAGAGAGAGAGAGAGAGAGAGAGAGGCAGAGGCAGACATCAGAGTGTGAGAGTGAGAGTACAAAGGAGTCCAGAGTAAATACAAAGGAAGTCAAAAGAAGGAGAGAGAGAGAGAGAGAGAGAGAGAGAGAGAGAGAGAGAGAGAGAGACAGACCTGAGGCATACTGAGGGAGTGGTTGGATCGTCTGATAGGTGGGTCGGAGGGATGGGAGAGTGGTAGTAAAAGGAGGGATGGGTGGGAGGTGAGGGAGTAGGGAGGGAGGAGGTTGTGTTAGATTAGGTTAACCCTTTCACGCATTTATGACGTAGAGGTTGCCAGATTAGCAATAAGAAATAGAGTTCTCTCACTCTTATAATTACCTCTCCTAAATTAGTTTTCTGCCCACAGCTAACTCAAAGACAACTGCAGAGGTTGAAGTAACTAAACTAAAGGTTTCTAAATACCCCTGATGGTAAAAAAGGCTTTAAAGTATCCCCAATAGGCTCAACACAGCTAACTCAAAGACAACTGCAGAGGTTGAAGTAACTAAACTAAAGGTTTCTAAATACCCCTGATGGTAACAAAGGCTTTAAAGTATCGCCAATAGGCTCAACACAGCTAACTCAAAGACAACTACAGAGGTTGAAGTAACTAAACTAAAGGTTTCTAAATACCCCTGATGGTAACAAAGGCTTTAAAGTATCCCCAATAGGCTCAACATTGCGTCATATGTCGGAGAGGGTTAAGAGATAGGTTAGTTTAAAGGCTAGCTTAGGTTAATAGATAGGTTAGGTTAAGGGTTAGGTTAGGCTAAGAGATAGGTTAGGTTAAAGGTTAGGTTAGGCTAAGAGATAGGTTAGATTAACGGTTAGGTTAGGCTAAGAGATAGGTTAGATTAAAGGTTAGGTTAGGTTAAGAGATAGGTTAGATTAAAGGTTAGGTTAGGTTAAGAGATAGGTTAGATTAACGGTTAGGTTAGGCTAAGAGATACGTTAGATTAAAGGTTAGGTTAGGTTAAGAGATAGGTTAGATTAACGGTTAGGTTAGGCTAAGAGATAGGTTAGATTAAAGGTTAGGTTAGGTTAAGAGATAGGTTAGATTAACGGTTAGGTTAGGCTAAGAGATAGGTTAGATTAACGGTTAGGTTAGGCTAAGAGATAGGTTAGATTAACCGTTAGGTTAGGCTAAGAGATAGGTTAGATTAACGGTTAGGTTAGGCTAAGAGATAGGTTAGATTAACGGTTAGGTTAGGCTAAGAGATAGGTTAGATTAACGGTTAGGTTAGGCTAAGAGATAGGTTAGATTAACGGTTAGGTTAGGCTAAGAGATAGGTTAGGTTAGGTTCTATTTGTGTATGTGAATGAGGGAGACAAAAGGGAAAACTGCCTGTGACGAGTGCGAATTAAAAGAGTGACCGTGCCAAAATCAAGGAATGTTTGATCCAAAATGTCTGGACATGTCTGGATGAGGGAAAGATGGATTTATGGAGAGAGTTCCAGTGCTCGGCTGATGAATAGAAGAAAGATTGGGAGTATCGTTTCACTCTTGGGTTGGAGAGTTGCACAGAGAAGGGATGGGATTGTGGTGCAAGACGGGTACTACATACCCTACATAGAGGAGGTGGTATACATTGAGAGAGCTCTGAGAAACACTGATTATTGTAATAGTGATAGAATAGCGAAAGAGATACAACATTGCGGTGAAGAGAGAGAGAGAGAGTGCAGAGAATCGGTGAGTGAACGTGAGTTAATTAGATGATAGGCTTTCTTTTCTACTTTTTCTAGAAGTGCTGTGTGAGAGAATCCTCCCCACACATGCAAACAATACTAAATACATGGACACACTGTGCCCCTGTACAGAGCAAGAAGCTGTGCAGGGGTAAAGAACCCCTTGAGGCGGTTGAGCACACCCAGCTTCTGGGAAGCCGTTTTAGCAAGAGTGGTAATATAGTCTTTCTAAGAGAGATCAGAAGAAAAAGACACCGAGAATACTGAGAGAAGATGAAGGGTTGATTTTTGTATTGTTGAAGTATAAGGGATAGTCCACTGGGAGTTCATGACGGGTAGATAAATGGAGAAATTGGGTTTTGAAAGCATTAAAAGCAACAAGATTTTCTCCAATTGGAAATGGTTCTTAGATCAGAAGATAAGTGTTCTATGGCTTCATCACGTGAGTTTTTGAGGGATTGCTTGCTGTGGCATTCTGGAAAACTAGTTGAATAGTGTAAGGTAGAGTCGTCAGCATGTGAATGGATAGGACTGGAGGTACAGTTGAGAAGATCATTTATGAATATTATAAAGAGAATTAGAGATAGGACAGAACCCTGAGGAGTACAGGAGATGATAGAATGAGGAAGTGAACGATGGCCGTGCATAACCGCAGCTATGGAACAGCCAGAAAGGAAATTAGAGATAAAGGCACAGATGGAGGGATAGAAACCAAAGGAGGGTAGTTTAGACATTAGAGATTTGTGCCAGACTCTATCGAAAGCCTTCGATATATCTAGCACAATAGAAAAGGTCTCACCGAAGTCCCGAAAGGAATATGATCAAGAGTTAGTAAGTTATGAAAGAAGATCACCAGTAGAGCGACCCCTAAGAAAGCCATACTGGCGATCTGAGAGTAGATTATGAGAAGAGAAATGCTTAAAAAAATTTGGAGTAAGAATAGTTTTTAAAACTTTAGAGATGCAAGAAATAAAAGTAATTGGATGACAGTTAGATGGTTGAGAGTGGTCACCCTTCTTTGGGACAGGTTGAATGAGAACAAACTTCCAGCAAGAAAGGAATTTGATTGAGGAGAAACAGAGACGGAAGAGTTTGCCTAGGCAGGGAGTCAGCACGGAAGCACAGTTTTTTAGTACAACAGGAGGTACATCATCCGGACCTTATGCCTTCTTAGTATTAAGCCCAGAGAGGGTAGAAAGTACATCTATTGAAAAGATAAGGATATTAGGAGAGAGGGGGATGATGAGGGAAGTTTAGCACCAGAATCATCCAAGGTGGAGTTCTAGCGAAAGTTAGAGCAAAGAGTTCAGCTTTGTCAGAGGTAGAAGTGATGGTTGTGCCATCAGAGCGGAATAGGGGAGGGCAAGATGAGGAAGACAAATTGTTGGAGAGGTTTTTGGCTAGATGCCAGAAAGCTTAGGAAGTGCTAAAGTTGGAGAGTTCAGTGCATATATTTTTGATGAAAGTGTGTTTGGCGAGTCGAAGAACAGATTTGGCTAGATTCTCGGCAAAAACATAGGAAGAATAAGATTCTTGGGTTTAAAGGCGTCGGTACCATTTGAATGCTTCCTCCTTAGTGCAGATGGCACTAGAATAAGCGTGAGTAAACAAAGATTTATTTTGCATTAGTCTAAGAGAAAGAAAATGGAATGAATGTCTCCATGCCCGATATATATATATATATATATATATATATATTCAATATAAATACATGCAAAATGTAGGAAAACTGTGCCAGAGAGAGAGAGAGAATGACATAATATTCTGGCTGTCACTGTCATTATTACGTCTCCCCCACTTTCACTCTCCCCCACCCTCCTCCTCCTCCCCAGTCCTTCTCTCTCTCTCTCTCTCTCTCTCTCTCTCTCTCTCTCTCTCTCTCTCTCTCTCTCTCTCAATACTTCAAAAGAGGTTCACACTATTATAGGTAGCTACTTTAACACATACAGTAAGGTAAAATTATACAACATGGAACAAACTTCTTTAAATATATAATACATTTTCAATTGGTCAGCTTTAACCCTTTCGTTATGCTGGACTTTATAGGGAAGCAAGAGCCACTGTGAGCTGCTTTGACTAATTTTCGTTCACTATAACTTGCCCTAGCGCAATAAGTATGAAAATTAGTAGAATGAGACTATGTTCATTGAAAAATTCAGGTCAGTATCTCCCTATAAACATTTAGGTGATTCACTTACGTACCCAGTGGCACCCAGAATGTCAGTTGCGATGTTTGTGTTTGCCGTCTCGAACGGCCCCAGACGGAGTGTAATTTCTCAGCCGGTACCATCAATTTCCTCTTGCTATAACTTTAATCTTAATAAATAAAGGTCAATGTTTGTCAGTTACCCGACCTTTGTTACTAAACTCCTCCCACAGTTTTGGTGCCAGGTGGGAGTGTGGGGCACCGTTGGAAAGCCCAGGCTTTAGAGATGGTTTTAGGCGAGTTTAGTGGAAATCAGAGACACTTTAATTTTCGGCAGAACTTATGTAGTACCGGGTACCCTGTATACGGGAGCGAAAAAAAATGCAAAAAAATGGCCGTTCGGAGCAGAAGGAGGCCTCCGATCGAAAAAGTGTATGGAACGAAAGTTGTTCGCAGCCCCCCAAAATGGGGGTACGGATGAGGTCAGATCCAAAATCGGAGGTCATTTAGCGGCCGAAATCGAGGTCGCCGTTTAAGGAGGCACAGAGAGGTAAAGGCCGGTGATTATGGTAGTAGTAGTATTGTGATGATTGTGGTAGTAGTGATTGATGATGGTGATTATGGTAGTAGTAGTGGTGGTAGTAGTGATGGTGATTATGGTGATTACCCGGGCAACGCCGGGTACCCCTGCTAGTGAAATATACAGTTAGCATAGCAAGTAATGTGTTTGGAAAATAGTATGAGTAATGGCCTGTAGCATGAAGTGAACATCAGGTTTGTACCTCATATGTAGCTCTTATAAATGCATGTGGAAGTGGACTTGTTTATGCTTGTATTTCATCTTGCAACACATCTCTTGCTTGCACACACACCCTCTCACTACCAAGGCTTATAGGACACTAATATTGCAATGGTAGTGAAACCTAAAGACTTATCTTACTTCTGGTAACAAGAAGAGCAACTCAGTAATTAAGGAACACCCCGCTCTTAACATTAATCCTCTATTATAAACCCTAATGCACTAGAATAAGCTGATGAAAGCATATGGTCCTCCCAGGATTCGAACCAAATTCAGCCGATAATACCAAGACATATGGGTACAGTCGCGCTAATAAGTCATGTCCCAGATGTCATTACGTTTGGCTTGCTCTGTGCTATACTAATGTCTGTCAGGTGTTGAATAGGGTGGGTAAGTGTAGGAACATGTTTGTATATTTCACTCGATATGAAGAAATGAAGCTTAGATATTGCTGTTACCAATTATTGATCAAAACATACTTGGTGCCGAGACATCACTTATTAGCGCGACTGTACATAGCCCGCAGCAACATGGGCTTTTCACATACAGGTCTCCCTCGGTTTACGATTGGGTTACGTTCCTGAAAACCCGATCTTATATAGAAAAATCGTATAGCGAACCCAAAATTAGTGGGGTAAATGGGGCTGCGTTCTGGGACCAGCCAAAACCCAAACCCAAACACCTGAAAACCTATAATAATATCGCAAATCGGAGCATCGGATAGTGAGGGAGACCTGTACTTCTCCCGCATTGAAAGGGTTAAGGAATGGAGTAGATTGTATGTTATATTGTTTTCACCAACCAACTTCACTTCTAAACTCAATTAATGAAATCAACAAATATATGTGGCACTCCAAGGACTCGAACCTAGGACACTCACACCGAAATTCCGCGCACATTTTGCATTGAGTTTACTGGTATATGCACCCTGAATTTCCACCCAGACTAACACCGTGGAATAGATCTCTTGGTCAATGAGATACTAACTATTCCTTGTAACTCCCTGCATGAATCCACGAAAGCTGGATAGTAGGCTAGGTGTGAGAATGCCGTTAAGGGGAGATTTCCACTTGAGGGAGTTTTTTCTTGACTCCCTCATGTTTAGCCCCATTGCTTTTCAAAT
Source organism: Paralithodes platypus (assembly GCA_032716605.1). Taxonomy (NCBI): domain Eukaryota; kingdom Metazoa; phylum Arthropoda; class Malacostraca; order Decapoda; family Lithodidae; genus Paralithodes; species Paralithodes platypus. The sequence continues at coordinate 676,439 of CM064534.1, read as the reverse complement.
TTTAAAACGTTCGCACCATTATTTTGATGATTTTAAGAACTTTTAACCCATTTCTGTCAATTTTAAGACCTTTCGTGCAATTTAGGTGTCTATTTTATCCTGGCGAGCGATAGCGAGCCTGTAATTTAAGAGGAACCGGCTTTCAGCCGGGGTCCCATTTTTCTACCAAAAATTTACAAATTGATCTTGAAAGGGGCTCAAGGGGGAGTAATTTTAAGCTTGATGGAAGTCTAGGAAACATACTAAAAACCTCCCCTTAAAGGGCTAGTGGCTGTTTTTTTGGTCTATTCATTTATGTACATATTTATTTCTTAATGTCCTTGCCAGGCCTAGATCAAGCTTCACAAAAAAAAAAAAAAAATGGACCTCCCCTTCAAGATAAATTTGTACATTTTTCGGTAGAAAAATGTATCTACCCATCAACCACACACCCATCCACAATCCATCAATCCACCAGCCCACTCTATATCCATCTACCACCCGCCAAACCACCCACCTACTGTCCATCACCCCCCCCTCCCCCCTCTGTCCATCACCCCCTCCCCCCCCCCCCCATCTACCAGACCCTGTTCGTTACACAAGGTGGTTCTCAGGCTTTACACAGCAACACCACAATTACTCAACAGATTTAGTACAGACAACCTCTTATTCAGTTTTACACACACACACACACACACAGAGTAACTAAATCACTACTCACTCATATCCATCTTTACACAAATATCTCTCTCGCTATCGCTCGCTCTTGCTGGCTCTCTCTCTCTCGCTCTCCCTCTCTCGCTCTCCCTCTCTCGCTCTCCCTCTCTCTCTCTCCCCCCCCTCTCTCTCTCTCTCTCTCTCTCTCTCTCTCTCTCTCTCTCTCTCTCTCTCTCTCTCTCTCTCTCTCTCTCTCTCTCTCTCTCTCTCTGACCTACCTCCCACACTTTTAGCCACTCTCACTCTTACACAACACACACACACACACACACACACACACGTCATATATATACAGTATGTACAAGTAAGAAGTGTTCGTGATGATATTGAACTGGCATATAGTGATGTTTTTCATGAGGTGAATGATGATATAAAGTGATCCAATAATAATACTAATAAACAAAATATAACAAATAATAATAATAATAATAAGAATGAAGATAATAATAATATTAAGAGTGATGATGATGTTGATAATAGTGATGATGATGTTGATAATAGTGATGATGTTGATAATAGTGATGATGTTGATAATAGTGATGATGATGTTGATAATAGTGATGATGATGTTGATAATAGTGATGATGTTGATAATAGTGATGATGTTGATAATAGTGATGATGATGTTGATAATAGTGATGATGATGTTGATAATAGTGATGATGATGTTGATAATAGTGATGATGTTGATAATAGTGATGATGATGTAATAATAGTGATGATGATGTTGATAATAGTGATGATGTTGATAATAGTGATGATGATGTTGATAATAGTGATGATGATGTTGATAATAGTGATGATGATGTTGATAATAGTGATGATGATGTTGATAATAGTGATGATGATGTTGATAATAGTGATGATGATGTTGATAATAGTGATGATGATGTTGATAATAGTGATGATGATGTTGATAATAGTGATGATGATGTTGATAATAGTGATGATGATGTTGATAATAGTGATGATGATGTTGATAATAGTGATGATGTTGATAATAGTGATGATGATGTTGATAATAGTGATGATGATGTTGATAATAGTGATGATGTTGATAATAGTGATGATGATGTTGATAATACTGATGATGATGTTGATAATAGTGATGATATTGATAATAGTGATGATGATGTTGATAATAGTGATGATGATGTTGATAATAGTGATGATGATGTAATAATAGTGATGATGTAATAATAGTGATGATGTAATAATAGTGATGATGTTGATAATAGTGATGATGATGTTGATAATAGTGATGATGATGTTGATAATAGTGATGATAATGTAAATAATAATAGTGATGATGTAATAATAGTGATGATGACGATGTTTGTGATA
>CM064534.1:656899-671899 GCA_032716605.1 Paralithodes platypus | reverse complement strand
CCTTCATCAAGCTTACCCCCCCCCCCCCCATCATTTTATCAATCTCCTAATCAACCTCTAACAACTCTCTCTCTCTCTCACTAACTCATTCTTTCTCTGTCTTTGCCCCCTCCCCACTCTCTCTCTCTCTCTCTCTCTCTCTCTCTCTCTCACGTGTCTCTGCCTGCGGGGTACAGACAGCCTAAGCCTTGACGTCACTCGCTGTCTCTCTCTTGGAAATGAATGAAACGCGTTAAATAAGTCGGGGGGAGGGGGGGATGGTCAGCTTTTCGGGCCCCCCTTCTCCCTCATGTTTAGTCCCATTAGTTTTCAGATTTTAAGAAGTTCGACCCATTAGTATGGCGATTTTAAGACCTTTCACCCCATTTCTTTGTCAATATTAAGACCTTTCGTGCTATTTAGGTGTCAATTTTTTCCCTGGCGAACGATAGTGAGCCTGTAATGGTGGAAGAATCGGCCTTCGGCCGGGAAATTTTTCTACCGAAAAAATGTACACATTTATCTAGAAGGGGGATCTATTGGATGATTTTTTTATGTTTGAAGGAGGTCTAGCGAGGAAACTAAAAAATAAAGGAATACACGAAATAATAGACCAAACAAACGGCCCATCTCCCCTTACTACAGTCACAGAGTCCTTTGTGTCGCTCGTGTTCCATGTAATATTGCGGAAATTATTGTTAATCGTTATCGTCTTAACCCTTTCACGCACATATGACGCAGAGGTTGACAGATTAGCAATAAGAAATACAGTTCTCTCACTCTTATAATTACCTCTCCAAAATTTGTGTTCTGCCCACAGCTAACTCAAAGACAACTGCAGAGGTTGAAGTAACTAAACTAAAGGTTTCTAAATACCCCTGATGGTAACAAAGGCTTTAAAGTATCCCCAATAGGCTCAACACAGCTAACTCAAAGACAACTGCAGAGGTTGAAGTAACTAAACTAAAGGTTTATAAATACCCCTGATGGTAACAAAGGCTTTAAAGTACCCCTAATAGGCTCAAAATCGCGTCATATGTTGGAGAGGGTTAATTGTTAAGAACCCTTTGAGTTCCAGCGACGTGTGTTATATTTTATGCTAGCTATATTTAAACGATATTATGCAGCTTAGGAAGGATCTGCGGTAGGTAAAAGGGTTGGTCGAGATAGTTGGAAGCCTTATTATTTATTGCTAGAGGTCCTTCTTAAGCTGAATAACATAGTCTAATTGTTGCCAGAATATGATGAAAAGGACGTCCCTGGTACTGAAGGGGTTAATATCCGTGATTGGCCTCGGGGTACAGTCGCGCTAATAAGTCATGTTTCGGCTGTCATTAAGTTTGGCTCGCTCTGTGTTGTTATTAACGTCTGTCAGATGTTGAATAGGGTGGGTAAGTGTAGGAACATGTTTGTATATCTCACTCAAAAATAAGAAATTATGTGTAAATATTGCTGATACCAATTATTGATCAAAACATACTTGGTGCCGAATAATGACTTTTTAGCGCCACTGTACACTCGGATACCATAGTCTCTGGCCCACTCGTAAGAATTCGTGGACCCCTTTTTTTTTTTTTTTTTTTAAGAGACTATGAACGGAGGAAGGAAAAACACAGATAAAACAAAAAGGTCCATGTGCCTAAAGGCATCTTCCATTCATAAAATGTTTGTAACAACTGGATTTAAACATTTGTAGATTGTAAGTTTGTGGAGAGCAACTCGAGGGAAGTGAATTCCAAAGAGTAGTAGTTCTAGGGATAAATGAATTTTGATAAGCAGAAGTTCTGCATTGTGGAGGAGAAAGTGTAAATTCATGGGCGCTCTCAGCTGCCCTAGTTCTACGGGGAAAGATGTGGAGAGGCGGCACAATTGAAGCAAGTTCCTCGGAACAATTGCTGTGAAAATATCTGTAGAATAATGCAAGGGATGCAACGTTTCTTTGTATGGATAATGTAGGAAGGTCCTGTGTGATTGCAGGGTTATTGATTAATCTAATAGCTTTATTTTGAATTTTGTCCAACTGCCTCAATGCAACCACTCCACTTCCACCCCACAGAGGTGAACAGTAATCCATCTGAGAACGCACATGACTTTTATATATTACGGCCAACTGCTCGTCAGTGAAGAATTCTCGAACTCTGTACAGGAGTCCCAGTTTTTTAGAGGCATTCTTAGCAATGCTTCTAACATAATGTGTCCAGCTCAAGTTAGTAGTTAATGTTACACCGAGAATGTCTACTAGGGGAAGTGGGAATATTTACATCATTAAAAAATATATGGGAGTCAGTGAGATTCTGTCGGTTAGAAAATGGAATGTACTTGGTTTTCTGTGCATTAAAGGAAACTAGATTCTTTTGTCCCCATTCATTAATTCTAGAAAGGTCCTGGTTCAGAGAAATTGCAGTATTTATTTTTGAATTTATAAGATCGGGTTGGGTGAAAGAATTGGTAAATGTGAAGGAACTGTGGAGTGTTGAGTCATCTGCGTAGGAATGTATTGGATTATGAGTGGTAAATATGAGATCATTGATATGAATGAGGAACAGAGTTGGGGCCAAAACTGATCCCTGGGGAACACCAGCATTTATTGAGTGAAATTGAGAATAAAGGCCATCTACCATTACACATATTTTTCTGTTATGAAGATAAGAAGAAATTAGTGGAACTAATGATGCAAGGCCGTAGTGTGACATTTTCGAAAATAAGGATTGATGCCAGACTATCAAATGCCTTTGATATATCCAGTGCTATTGTATGTGTTTCACCATGTTGGTCTGTAGCTTGGTTGATTTGATGCGTAAGAAGGCAAAGAATGTCTGCAGTTGATCGACATCGTCTAAAACCATATTGCCTATCACTGATTAATTTATTATTCTCAAGATGCTTAATTATGTGATTATTTAATATAATTTCAAAGACTTTACCAAGAGTGGAAGTTCTGGCTATTGGTCTGTAGTTTGATGGATCTGAAGAGGCACCTTTTTTAGGAACTGGATGGATGTTTGCTTCTTTCCAGGGTACTGGGAAGCATGAGGTATGAGTACACAGACGGAAACATTTTGCCAATACAGGAGCGAGCACCAAGGAGCAATTCTTAAGTACTATTGGAGGAATTTCATCTGGACCAGGAGCCTTATCTACTGAGAGATTCTGAAAAATAGTTGTGACATGTCTGGTGTGGATCTTAAGTGAGGGAATTTCAGGCGAATTAAAATTAAGTACAGGGACATCTTGATTTATTTCATCTAAGGTTGAGTTGGTGGAGAAAATATCCGCAAGAAGGTTAGCTTTACCTCGTGGGTCACTTACAAGATTGCCAGTCGGAGATTTTAATGGTGGAATGGATGAAGCAGTAGTGAAGTTGGATTTGAATGAGTTAAGAGTAGACCAAAATATTTTGTTATCATTTGGATTATTTAGAAGTTTATTTGCCTGCTTGTGGAGAAAGTTTGATTTAGTTAGGTTTAATACAGTTTTGGCATGATTTCTGATGTTTCTAAAGTAATTAAAGGCTTCATGTGTTTTTGATCTTGTGTATGCATTGTAGGCTATTGCTTTTTGTTCAGTTACTCTAGCACAATTATGGTTTTCTGTGTGCAATTATAGCTATAGTCTATACGCTGTAAGTAGGCGAGAAATCATGACCTCTATCCTCTGTAACTCAAACAGGGCTAGAGCAAATGGGCTGTAAATGTCTACATCTCTTCCTTGACTGACTCTTCCCAAATGCTAGACATATTAGCTCAATTACTCTGGTAATTTTTGAGTTACAGAGGTTAGAGCTCATGATTTCTCGCCTACTTACCGCGAATAGACTATAGCTGGATTGATTTTTAGATGGAACTCGTTTTCAATAATAAGTATTTTTTTTCTGTAGTTGATGCATGGGAACATTATATTTCTGTAGTTGATGCATGGGAACATTATATTTCTGTAGTTGATGCATGGGAACATTATATTCATCAATTGGTTTCCAGAGATATACTTCCGTAGTTAGTCTCTGGGTCTTCTCCTGGGTGACCTGGATGTGTGTGAGTTTGTGTTTTTGATCTGAGTTTATTTTTTGTTTTATGTTGTTTTTGTGTTTTCCCTGTTCTTGCTCTGTCTTGAGTCGGCTACCCCCAAAATGGGAATTGGGCCTGAGCATATAGATAGATAGATAGTTAGAAATAGTTAGAAATAGGTAGTTAGAAATAGGTGGAAATAGGTAGAAATAGTTATGGCATCAAGGTACTGGAGTTCTCGAAAAGAGGCTCCAGTCCTGACATTGTTGTTTTTACATACAGTGTGCTGGCTTAAGGGGAGATCTCCACTTGAGGTATTTTTTTCTTGACCCCTTTCTCCCTCATGTTTAGCCCCCTTAGCTTTTGATATTATAAAACGTTTGCCCCATTAGTTTAGCGATTTTAAGAACTTTCACCTCATATTAAGACCTTTCGTGCCATTCAGGTGTCGATTTTATCCTGGCGAGCGATAGCGAGCCTGTAATTTAAGAGGAATCGGCCTTCGGCCGGGACATTTTTCTACCGAAAAATGTACAAATTTATCTTGAAAGGGACTCAAGGGGGTGTAATTTTAAGCTTTATGGAGGTCTAGGGAACAAACTAAACACCTCCCCTTAAGTTTTTTTTTTTAGTTTGTTTTCTACTCTTCCAGCAATCTTAAAATTTCACCCCCTTGACCCTCTTTCAAGATAAATTTGTAAATTTTTCGGTAGAAAAATGTCCCGGCTGCCGGTTCCTCTTATATTACAGGCTCGCTATCGCTCGCCAGGATAAAATCGACACCTAAATGGCACGAAAGGTCTTAAAATTGACAGAAATGGGTCGAAAGTTCTTAAAATCGTCAAAATAATGGGGCGAACGTTTTAAAATTAGAAAAGCAATGGGGCTAAACATGAGGGAGAAAGGAGTCAAGAAAAAATCCCTCGAGTGGAAATCTCCCCTTAATTATCCACTAGGGTTGATAGCCAGCCTCTGAAGTCCTATTTGAACTCATTTGAACTCATTTTAACTAACCGAGTGTACAGTCGCATACCATAGTCTCCACCCCACTCAGGAGAATTTGTGGACGCCTTATGTTTTTTCTGTATGTAATTATATCCATCTTGATTGGACTTTGAATAGAAATGGCTTTTCATTAAATATTATATATAGTTTTGGAGTTGATTTATATAAAATATTATTCATAAATTCGTTTCTAGAGATATATTTTCATTATTAAAAATAGGTGAAATCCACAAATTTGTATGAGTCGACTATGGCATCAAGGGACTGGGGTTCTCGCAGAGGGGCTCCAGTCCTGACGTTGTTCTTGATTTACAGTGTGCTGGCTTAATAATCCAATAGGGTTGATAGCCTCTGAAGTCCTATTTTGATCTTTGGAACTTGCTTTGTATTTAGGGGTAGAACTATAGTCTATTCGCTGTAAGTAGACGAGAAATCATAACCTCTAACTTCTGTAACTCAAAAACGACTAGAGTAATCGAGCTAATATTTCTACTATTCTATCGCTACTATAATAATCAGTGTTCCTCAGAGCTAATATTTCTACTATTCTATCGCTACTATAATAATCAGTGTTCCTCGGAGCTAATATTTCTACTATTCTATCGCTACTATAATAATCAGTGTTCCTCAGAGCTAATATTTCTACTATTCTATCGCTACTATAATAATCAGTGTTCCTCAGAGCTAATATTTCTACTATTCTATCGCTACTATAATAATCAGTGTTCCTCAGAGCTAATATTTCTACTATTCTATCGCTACTATAATAATCAGTGTTCCTCAGAGCTAATATTTCTACTATTCTATCGCTACTATAATAATCAGTGTTCCTCAGAGCTTTCCCAGTGCATACCACCTCCTTTACGTAGGGCACGTGGTACCCGTCTTGCAACTCAATCCCACCCCTACTCTGTGCAACTCTCCAACCCAAGGGTGAAACGTTACTCTCAAACTTTCTTCTACTCAACAGCTGAGCTCTGGAACTCTCTTCCAGAATCAGTCTTTCCCTCTTCCTATGACTTAAATTGCTTCAAACTCCGTGTGTCCAGGCATTTTGGCTCGAACGTCCCTTGATTTTGGCCCTGTCACTCTTTCAACTATGGGGGAGGCACTCGCTATAGGCAGTTATGCCTTTTGCCTCCCTCAATCACATAGAAAAAAAAAATAATAATTTGGAAGAGTTAGTCAAGGAATAGATGTGGAAATTTACAGCCAATTTGCTCCAGCCCATTTTGAGTTACAGAGGATAGAGGTCATGTTTCTCGCCTACTTACAGCGAATAAACTATAACTGGTGGCTATGCTAGTATTTTGTTTACTTAAAATACAATTACATACAAATCATACACCAATCTACACAACCAGGCACGAGCTGTAGATTTAATTTAAGATTAAAAGCTCATGCCTATAATAGCTGTGTAGATTTGTGTATGTACAATCGTGCTAAGAAGTCATGACTCGATTTTTCTAAGGCTCGGACAAAAGTCCCCAAATCTGGCTACCGCTGGCAACTCTCCACTGCCCGTCAGAGCCCAGTCATTTCCTAATTTATAACTATAGGTCTCCGGATATTCCCAATAATTGGCCTACTGACAAAATTAACCTATTTAGGTCTTTTAAATTATATTTATGTTGTTGTTTGAATATATATAAGTAAGGTTTGTTTTCAATATCTTTATAGAATAATGAAAGTATTTAATTTCCTGGCGCTATCTAGCATGTTACACTCCCTGGGCCTGCCGCCTGGAGGCCTGCAAAAAAATGCAAGTCAGTCACTGCCAGTATATGAGGGAGGGTGTATCTCTTCCGCTCATATATCCACCTTTGTCCTTTACTACATGCCTTTCCATCTTTCGTTCCTATATGGGTGTCCCTATGGGTTATTAAATATGTTATTAGTGAAATTTCATCGTCTGTCTAATAAATTACAAGCTGTTCTCGAGTATTCAAGCTTTATCCCAAAATATACTGGAGACTGCTTTGTTTTTTAAGGCAGACTTGTCCCACTTAGAGAATTAAATGTGGAAAAAACAATCTGTTATATGTTAATTTACGTGATTTATTGACACTCATGGGTTGAATATTACTTTTAACGGTTGGTTTTAATTTTATGAGATACTTTTCTCCCAGTATTGTTGGCTTAAAAAGTAATAAAAGCATTAAGAGACTTCCTCCACATTTTAATCCTGAATGTAGTGAGCGAAATACTACGAGTTTCACATTCTTTCGTTCGGGTTAGTCTCAACTTTCGTATTATTTGGTTTGCTCTCACATAATGAGATAAATATATTGCAACAATACTTATATATCGTGTTTTTGGTATTTTGTCCTTCAATACAGTTCTCCCCGGTGTGTAATATATGAATATAGTAGCGCCTCAATAGTTGCCAGATAGCACTTTCTGAACAAAAGGTACTGGGAATCGAGTCATGACTTCTTAGCGCGATTGTACAGTGGCGCTAATAGGTCATGTCCCAGCTGTCATTATGTTTGGCTTGCTCTGTGCTGTATTAATGTCTGTCAGGTGTTGAATAGGGTGGGTAAGTGTAGTGCTAATAAGTCATGTCCCAGCTGTCATTATGTTTGGCTTGTTCTGTGCTGTATTAATGTCTGTCAGGTGTTGAATAGGGTGGGTAAGTGTAGTGCTAATAAGTCATGTCCCAGCTGTCATTATGTTTGGCTTGCTCTGTGCTGTATTAATGTCTGTCAGGTGTTGAATAGGGTGGGTAAGTGTAGTGCTAATAAGTCATGTCCCAGCTGTCATTATGTTTGGCTTGCTCTGTGCTGTATTAATGTCTGTCAGGTGTTGAATAGGGTGGGTAAGTGTAGTGCTAATAAGTCATGTCCCAGCTGTCATTATGTTTGGCTTGCTCTGTGCTGTATTAATGTCTGTCAGGTGTTGAATAGGGTGGGTAAGTGTAGTGCTAATAAGTCATGTTCCAGCTGTCATTAAGTTTGGCTTGCTCTGTGCTGTATTAATGTCTGTCAGGTGTTGAATAGGGTGGGTAAGTGTAGTGCTAATAAGTCATGTTCCAGCTGTCATTAAGTTTGGCTTGCTCTGTGCTGTATTAATGTCTGTCAGGTATTGAATAGGGTGGGTATAGTGTAGGAACATGTTTGTATATTTCACTCGATATGAAGAAATGAAGCGAAGATATTGCTGATACTAATTATTGATCAAGACATAATTGGTGCCGACCGAGACATCACTTATTAGCGCGACTGTACAGTATTAATTTAGCTGTGTAGATTTGTGTATGTATTAATTGTATTATAGATATAAAAAATTCCACGTGTTAAACAATGTGTAACATTTTAGTTATCTCACTTTTCTAGCAATATATACAGAATTTAAAAAAAAAAATCGATCTGTTGATTTCCGGAGGATGGCTTCCTGACGTCGCCGAATATTTGAATAAACAATGATGACGTTCCACAACGTATTCCTTCTTATTACCCTACTAAGATACTGTATATACTGTATATATACAGTATATATATATATATATATATATATATATATATATATATATATATATATATAGAGAGAGAGAGAGAGAGAGAGAGAACAAGAGAGAGAGAGAGAGAGAGAGAGAGAAAAAAAGTGTGTGTGTGTTTATTGCGATGAATGTCACCATAAAGTTATGAAAGGTAAGGTACGATATGAAATATGTATTTAAAACTATTTCGCTAGAATCTGCTGAGTAATGTTATTAAATTCTCTTCTTTTTCAGGTAAGCTGCCAACCAGTCACCGCACCGTTAGTCTGTTACGTCATTGGTTTAATCAGCCAATAGCGGGACAGGTAGGTGACGTCATAAGTTTCATCAGCCAATAGCGGAACAAGTAGGTGACGTCATAAGTTTCATCAGCCAATAGCGGGACAAGTAGGTGACGTCATAAGTTTCATCAGCCAATAGCGGGACAAGTAGGTAACGTCCTAGATTTCATCAGCCAATAGCGGGACAGTTAGGTGACGTCTTCAACTCTGGCCAATCATAACGTCACCATTCCTCCTTGCCAATTAAAGCTCGATTATTTCCCCTTGATAATACTATACGGTGTTCCAAATATGTAGGCCAAAACTCTTGAACATTAACCTCTATAACTCACAAACGACTACTCTGTTCGCTGTAAGTAAGCGAGAAAGTATGACTCAAAAAGGGCAGGAGCAAAGTGGCTGTAAATGTTTACATCTATTCCCTGACTGACTCTTCCCTAATGGTAGAAATATTAGCTCGATTACTCTAGTCGTTTTTGAGTTACAGAGGTTAGAAGTCATGATTTCTCGCCTACTTACAGCGAATAGACTATAGGGTAATCGAGCTAAGACTGCTACCATTTGGGAAGGGTCAGCCAGGGAATAGCTGTGGAAATGTACAGTTTATTGAGAACGTATTTACCTCCTTGAGTTCAGAAAATAGATTATAAGCTAAAGAAAATTGTCTAGTGGGAACCAGATTAGGAGGAAAATTACGTCATCGCTCTTCAATCCAAGATAACAAACACAGACTAGATCCAACCCAAGGGGAGAGGGGTCGTTTTTCTGGTCCCCCTTCTTCCTCATGTTTGGCCCCATTAATTTTCAGATTATAAGACGTTCGGCCCATTAGTTTGGCGATTTTTACACCTTTCGCCCCATTTCGTTGTCAAATTTTAAACCTTTCGTGCCATTTAGGTGTCGTATCTGCCTCAATTATTTTGCTCACTCTACTGTAGCTCTCTCTCTCTCTTTCTCTCTCTCTCTCTCTCTCTCTCTCTCTCTCTCTCTCTCTCTTTCTCTCTCTCTCTCAGCACTAGTATTTGTAGAAACTTTTTCACATAATTATAAGATCTGTTCTACCTGGAACAAACTTCCCTCCGAAGTTGTTAATAGTTCTTCAGTATAGCAGTTTAAGAAGATAGTAGATAGTACTGTATTTTGGACACTCTGTAAAGAGTGTAGTGCGCTAAACAGTCTCTCTCCTTCCATTTCGAGTATCTCCTCGGAATGGACCGCAAGGTCTCCGAGATACTAACTATTCCTTGTAACTATTCCTTGTGGTTGTTAATTTCATTAATCGAGTTTAGGAGTAAAGTTGGTTAGTGGAGAGAACATAATTCCTTGTAACTCCTTGTAACTCTTGTGTAAGCCAGTATCTGCCCCAATCGCCTCCTTGCTTCCACCCTACTTTTTTTTTTTCAATATTCCTCCCTCCCCTACCTTCTCTCTCCCTTCCCCCTTTCTTTCCCTTCCCCCCCCCCCCCTCCTCTCCCCCACCCCCCACTTCCCTCTCTCTCCTCTTACTCGATTCTCTCCTTTTTCTGTATCATTCTTTCACTTTTCTTCGTCTCGTTTCTCCCTATTCTCTATTTTTCTTCTCTCTCCATTTCATCTCTTCTTTGTCTATGGCTTTTTGTTACTGCTGCTGTTCTGCTTACTTCCATCTTTATCTTCCTGTTCCCTCCCTCCTCTCTTTCTCTTCTTTCCTTCCCTCCTTTCTTCTCTTTCTCCTCTTTCTGCTTAAATATCTTTCTTTCCTCCTCCCTTACCCTCCCTCCCTCCCTCCTCTGTTTGCCCCCCTCTTCTGGAATACTGCGTTCAATGCTGGTGCCCTTATTACCAAAAAGACATAAACAAGCTAGAACGAGTTCAACGTAGAATTACCAAAATGATACCTAGCCTAAAGAACAAACCATACGAAGAGCGTCTTAGAGAATTAAATCTATTTCCTTTAACCCAGCGCAGATTAAGAGGTGACTTAATTCAAGTGTTCAAAATCATCAAAGGCATCGACAATATGAACTGTAGTAAGTACTTCACTATCGACCAATCTAATTACACGCGGGGAAACGGTTGCAAAATTATTGGTAAATCTTTTAACTCACACGAATCTAAGAATTTCTTCTTCAATCGAGTTGTCAACTTGTGGAATGGGCTTCCCCGAGACGTTATAGACTGCAGCACCGTTGATTCATTTAAATTCCGCCTAGACAAATATCTCGCATCAAACCCGTGACTGACTGCGTTTGTAAATGAATAACTTTGTTTTTATCCTCCCCTCAGTTACTAACCCATATGTCCCCTACTAACTTCCTAGTCCTGCCACGGACATTAGTTCCAGGGCAGTAGTTCCCTTTCCAATGTTCCCTTACCCACTCTAAACCACTGTTTGGACACTTGATCCTCAGTGTTTTGGAGGACAAGCAGCCTAGAAGGGTCACTAGACCCTAGTGTTGCTTGATTTCCTTTGTACTCCTTTGTACTCCCTCCCTCCTCTCTTCCCCTCCCTCCCCCTCTCCTCTCTTTCTCTCCCTCCCTCCCTCATCTCCCTCCCTCCTCTCTCTCTCTCTCTCTCTCCATCCTCCCTCTCTTTCCTTCATATTCCCTCTTTCTCTGTTCCTCCTTCCCTCACTTCTTCCTTTATTTAATTTTCTCCACGCTCGCTTTTCTCTTCCCTAAACCCTTTCTCCTACCTCCCCCCCCCCCTCCCTTCTTTCCATTCTTCCCTCCCTCCCTCCCTCCCTCTATCCCTCCCTGCGCCCCCTCCCTTACACAACATCACCTCTCTCTCTCTCTTTCACTGTGCTAGCCTCTCATTCACCTTTTCCCCTGCGCACCTCACCCTGCGCAGGTCTGGTGGGGATGCGCCCCTTACACCTACTTATGAATGAACGCCTACACCGAAAGCCCACCGCAACTACCAACATTACCTACTATGACAACTACCAACATTACCTACTATGACAACTAGCAACATTACCTACTATGACAACTACCAACATTACCTAGCCTACTATGACAACTACCAACATTACCTACTATGACAACTACCAACATTACCTACTATGACAACTACCAACATTACCTACTATGACAACTACCAACATTACCTACTATGACAACTACCAACATTACCTACTATGACAACTACCAACATTACCTAGCCTACTATGACAACTACCAACATTACCTACTATGACAACTACCAACATTACCTACTATGACAACTACCAACATTTCCTAGCCTACTATGACAACTACCAACATTACCTACTATGACAACTACCAACATTACCTACTATGACAACTACCAACATTACCTACTATGACAACTACCAACATTACTTACTATGCCAACTACCAACATTACCTACTATGACAACTACCAACATTACCTACTATGACAACTACCAACATTATCTACTATGACAACTACCAACATTACCTACTATGACAACTACCTACCAACATACCTACTATGAAACTACTACCAAAACATTATCTACTATGACAACTACCAACATTACTTACTATGCCAACTACCAACATTATCTACTATGACAACTACCAACATTACCTACTATGACAACTACCAACATTACCTACTATGACAACTACCAACATTACTTACTATGACAACTACCAACATTACCTACTATGACAACTACCAACATTACCTACTATGACAACTACCAACATTATCTACTATGACAACTACCAACATTACTTACTATGCCAACTACCAACATTATCTACTATGACAACTACCAACATTACCTACTATGACCACTACCAACATTACCTACTATGACAACTACCAACATTACCTACTATGACAACTACCAACATTACTTACTATGACAACTACCAACATTACCTACTATGACAACTACCAACATTACCTACTATGACAACTACCAACATTACCTACTATGACAACTACCAACATTACCTACTATGAGATAGTTCACCCTGTTAAGTGCTGGAGACTCGTTTTGAGCTAAATAAAATCGTCTAATAGTAGCCAGAACGTAGTTAAAAGGACTGCATCGGTACTGCCAACTTTCCTACCGCCATTCCCACCACCACTACCACCATTACCACCACCACTACCACCATTACCACCACCACTACCACCATTACCACCACCACTACCACCATTACCACCACCACTACCACCATTACCACCACCACTACCACCATTACCACCACCACTACCACCATTACCACCACCACTACCGCCATTCCAACCACCACTACCACCATTACCACCACCACTACCGCCATTCCAACCACCATTACCACCACTGCCACCATCACTACCATCATTACCACCACTAGTACCATCATTACCACCACCATTACCACCACTGCCACCATCACTACCACCATTACCACCACCATTACCACCACCATTACCACCATTACCATCACCATTACCACCATTACCACCACCACTACCGCCATTCCAACCACCACTACCACCATCACTACCACCACCACTACCACCATTCCCACCACCACTACCACCATTCCCACCACCACTACCACCATTACCACCACCACTACCACCATTACCACCACCACTACCACCATTCCCACCATTCCAACCACCACTACCACCATTCCCACCATCACTACCACCATTACCACCACCACTACCACCATTACCACCACCACTACCACCATTACCACCACCACTACCACCATTACCACCACCACTACCACCATTCCCACCATCACTACCACCATTCCCGCCACCACTACCATGATTCCCACCACCACTACCACCATTACCACCACCACTACCACCATCCCTACCACCATTTCCGCCACCACTACCACCATTCCCACCATCACTACCACCATTCCAACCACCACTACCACCATTCCCACCATCACTACCACCATTCCAACCACCACTACCACCATTCCCACCATCACTACCACCATTCCCGCCACCACTACCATCATTCCCACCACCACTACCACCACCACTACCACCATCCCTACCACCACTACCACCATTCCCACCACCACCACTACCACCATTCCAACCACCATTCCCACCATCACTACCACCATTCCCGCCACCACTACCACCATTCCCACCACCACTACCATCATTCCCACCACCACCACCACCACTACCACCATTCCCACCACCACTACCACCATTCCCACCACCACTACCACCATTCCCACCACCACTACCACCATTCTCACCACCACTACCACCACCACCACCACCACCATTCCCACCACCACTACCAGCACCACTACCACCATCATTCCCACAATTACCACCATTCCAACCACCACTACCACCACCACCATGCCTATTCCCACCACCATTCCCACCACCACCACCACCACCCGTGACTTTACATAAGCGACAGGTGATGGTTCTGACACGTGACCTCTAACTGCTGATGCTGGGGTCACTGGGCGTGGGAGGTCAGAGGTCAATATCACCCTCCAGCATAATATTCTCTCTCTCTCTCTCTCTCTCTCTCTCTCTCCATACGTTGCTAAGGTGGGAGTATTGTTTCCTAACTTAATATTGATTAGATTACCTACAAACTCTCTCTCTCTCTCCCCCCCCCTCTCTCTCTCTCTCTCACCATACCCGTTTTTAAGGTGATAGAGTGTTTTTAAGGTGGGAGAGTGTTTTTAAGGTGGGAGAGTGTTTTTAAGGTGGGAGAGTGTTTTTAAGGTGGGAGAGTGTTTTTAAGGTGGGAAAGTGTTTTTAAGGTGGGAGAGTGTTTGGTGATAAGGTTTTAAGGTGGGAGAGTGTTTTTAAGGTGGGAGAGTGTTTTTAAGGTGGGAGAGTGTTTTTAAGGTGGGAGAGTGTTTTTAAGGTGGGAGAGTGTTTTTTATTACAGGGAGAGAGAGAGTTGTTTTTTAAAGTGGGCAAGTAAGGTGGGAGACTTAAGGTGGAGAGATGTTTTTAAGGTGGGAGAGTGTTTAAGAGGGAAGAGAGTTTTTACATAGGTGGCAGAGTGTTTTTAAGGTGGGAGAGTGTTTTTAAGGTGGGAGAGTGTTTTTAAGGTGGGAGAGTGTTTTTAAGGTGGGAGAGTGTTTTTAAGGTGGGAAAGTGTTTTTAAGGTGGGAGAGTGTTTTTAAGGTGGGAGAGTGTTTTTAAGGTGGGGGAGTGTTTTTAAGGTAGGAGGTGAGAGTTGTTTTTAACGGGGGGAGAATGTTTTTTAAGAGTGGGAGATGTTTTAAGGGTGGCGAGAGAGTTTGTTTT
>CM064534.1:646899-651899 GCA_032716605.1 Paralithodes platypus | reverse complement strand
TACTTTTGTTTGGTACCCACATATCATACACTCCTTACTTTTGTTTGGTACCCACATATCATACACTCCTTACTTTTGTTTGGTACCCACATATCATACACTCCTTACTTTTGTTTGGTACCCACATATCATACACTCCTTACTTTTGTTTGGTACCCACATATCATACACTCCTTACTTTTGTTTGGTACCCACATATCATACACTCCTTACTTTTGTTTGGTACCCACATATCATACACTCCTTACTTTTGTTTGGTACCCATATCATACACTCCTTACTTTTGTTTGGTACCCACATATCATACACTCCTTACTTTTGTTTGGTACCCACATATCATACACTCCTTACTTTTGTTTGGTACCCACATATCATACACTCCTTACTTTTGTTTGGTACCCACATATCATACACTCCTTACTTTTGAGGAAGATTTGTTGTCAGGTCAGGTCAGGTCAGGTCAGGTCAGGTGAAGGTATTGAGGGATACGCCATTACAACGGCACCTCGTAGCTACTTTCAACTTTTCCTATTTTCTGAAGAGTTAGAGAGGGGAGAAGGGGTGTTGGAGAGAGAGGAAGCTGTTGGAGTGGCTTTGTTATGTGTGTTATTAGTCTGTATATGGTGATGGTGAAGGTATTGAGGGATAAGCCTTTACAACGGCACCTCGTAACTACTTTCTACTTTTCCTATTCTCTGAAGAGTGTAGAGAGGGGAGAAGGGGTGTTGAAGAGAGAGGAAGCTGTTGGAGTAGCTTTGTTATGTGTGTTATACCCTGCCCCCTTGGAATGTTGCAGTTGTCACATCATTTTTGCTGTGAAAGGTCGCGGGTTGGGTCCATAGAGATTCATATATATATATATATATATATATATATATATATATATATATATATATATATATATATATTTTTTTTTTGACGAGGGAGACAAAAGGCAAAACACCCTGTGACGAGTGCCTCCCCCAGAGTTAAAAGAGTGACAGGGCCAAAATGGTAGACTTGACTGCAAATCCAATTAACCCCTTCAGTACCGGTGACATTCTATATTCTGGCTACGATTTTTATTCAGCTTAAAAAAGGGCCCACAGCAATTAAGAGACTTCCAACTATCTCACTTTAGGGGAGATTTCCACTTGAGGGATTTTTTTCTTGACCCCTTTCTCCCTCATGGTTAGCCCCATTGCTTTTGATATTATAAGACGTTCGCCCCATTAGTTTGGCGATTTTAAGAACTTTCGCCCCATTTCTGTCAATTTTAAGACTTCGTGCCATTTAGGTGTCGATTTTTTCCTGGCGAGCGATAGCGAGCCTGTAATTTAAGAGGAACCGGCCTTCGGCCGGGAAATTTTTCTACCGAAAAATGTACACATTTATCTTGAAAGGGGGTCTTGGGGCTGTAATGTTAAGCTTGATGGAAGTCTCGCGAACTAACTAAAAACCTCCCCTTAACCTTTCTTACTACCCCAGATCCTTCTTAAGCTGCACAAAATCGTCTCAATACAGCTAGAAGAAAATTAAAAAGACGTGCTGGTACAGTCGCCCTAATAAGTAATGTATCGGCACCAAGTATGTTTAGATCAATAATTGGGATCAGCAATATCTAAGCTTCATTTCTTCATATCGAGTGAAATATACAACCATGTTCCTACACTTACCCACCCTATTCAACATCTGACAGACATTAATACAGCACAGAGCGAGCCAAACGTAATGACAGCTGAGACATGACTTATTAGCGCCACCGTGCACAAGAGGTTAACCCCTTGAAGCTCTGACGCGTTTTAGCAGTATATTTTGGCTATCATTAGACGATTTTATGGAGTTAGGAAGGATCTGTGGGTATTTAAGGGGTAATGACTGTCTCGATCAACCCTCTGACTTCCATATACCCTTCCTAATCTGAATAAAATCGTCTAATAATTACCAGAAAACAAAACAGAAATGCGTATTGGAGCTTGAAAGGGTTAACACGGATTGCTAGGCTTTGGTGAAGTTTATAAGTTCTGAGTAGGCGTGTGATATTGATGTTTATCTCCTCTAGTCATGTCTCAGTTGTCATTACATTTGGCTCGCTCTGGGCTGTATTAATGTCTGTCAGATGTTGAATAGGGTTGGTAAGTGTAGGAACATGTTGGTATATCTCACTCCAAAACAATCTGTCAGATGGTGAATAGGGTGGGTAAGTGTAGGAACATGTTGGTATATCTCCCTCCAAATCAATCTGTCAGATGTTGAATAGGGTGGGTAAGTGTAGGAACATGTTGGTATATCTCACTCCAAAACAATCTGTCAGATGTTGAATAGGGTGGGTAAGTGTAGGAACATGTTGGTATATCTCACTCCAAAACAATCTGTCAGATGTTGAATAGGGTGGGTAAGTGTAGGAACATGTTGGTATATCTCACTTCAAAACAATCTGTCAGATGTTGAATAGGGTGGGTAAGTGTAGGAACATGTTGGTATATCTCACTCCAAAACAATCTGTCAGATGTTGAATAGGGTGGGTAAGTGTAGGAACATGTTGGTATATCTCACTCCAAAACAATCTGTCAGATGTTGAATAGGGTGGGTAAGTGTAGGAACATGTTGGTATATCTCACTCCAAAACAATCTGTCAGATGTTGAATAGGGTGGGTAAGTGTAGGAACATGTTGGTATATCTCCCTCCAAAACAATCTGTCAGATGTTGAATAGGGTGGGTAAGTGTAGGAACATGTTGGTATATCTCACTCCAAAACAATCTGTCAGATGTTGAATATGGTGGGTAAGTGTAGGAACATGTTGGTATATCTCACTCCAAAACAAGAAACCAGGGGTAAATATTGCTGATACCAATTATTGATCAAAAGATAATTGGTGCCGAGACATCACTTATTAGGCCGATTGTCCGAGGAACATACTTTCCATGATTTTCTGGCTAATTCATATTTGTTTTCACCAACCCACCAATTAATTTACAAATAAACCTAACTAATGAAATCAATGAAAGTGATGAATACATGTGGTACTCCAAGGACTCGAACCTAGGATACTAACACCGAAATTCCGCACGCTAAGCATTACGCTATCAAGACATTTAAAGGTTTATGCACAAGCCTGCGATATATTATGCATTCTCGAATACTGCATATTAATCTAAGCATATACATACTCCCAACTGCTCTGTGGTAACCTAATGTTTTAGACGAATTGAAGGGGTAATTAATGGGGCACTTAACCACTAAGGAAGGCCTCGCTATAAATTACTCCTCAACCTGGATAATCTATCTATCTATCTATCTAGGATTATGGGGTACTTTGGTAGCACACTTCGCTCACAACCGAGAAGATCCGGGCATGTGTCCTAGCCTGGAGGAGACGGATGGGCAGGTCATCCCCCTCCCTTCACACACACACACACACACACACACACACACATACACACACACACACACACACACACACACACACACACACACACACACACACACACACACACACACACACACACACACACACACACACACACACACACACACACTACTCCCTACCCTCTACTCCCTCAAACCCCTCAGTTCCTTTATTATTTTATCTTTCTTCCGCCTCTCATCTTTCTCTCTCTTACTCCTCTTCCTCCTTCTCCTGTCTCTTATCTCTTTCTCCTCCCTCTCCCCCTCTTTGGCTCTTTCTTCTCCCTCTCCTCCCTCTCCCCCTCTTCTCCCTCTTTCTCCTCCCTCTCCCCCTCCCTCTTATTCTCCTCTCTCTCCCCTCTACTCTCATTACCCCCCTGCCCCCCACCATGTCTCCAAGTTCCCCTCCCCTTCTCTCCCCCCTCTTCCTCTTCTCTCCACCCCTCCTCTTTAATTTCCCTCCCCGACCCCAATGCTCTCCCTCTCAGTGTATGTGTCGTAGCCAACCCATCTCTACGTCAGCAGATACTTACGGGGGGATGGTTCACTTTTTGGGCGATTTTTGCATGTATTCATTATTTTTGCATGTATTAATTATTTTTGCATGTATTAATTATTTTTGCATGTATTAATTATTTTTGCATGTATTCATTATTTTTGCACGTATTCATTATTTTTGCATGTATTCATTATTTTTGCATGTATTCATTATTTTTGCATGTATTCATAATTTTTCTAGTTTTCTCCCTAGACCTCCATCAAGCTAAAAAAAAAAAAAACATCCATTAGATCCCCCTTCCAGATTAATTTGTACATTTTTCGGTAGAAAAATTTCCCAGCCGAAGGCCGGTTCTTCCAACATTACAGGCTCACTATCGTTCGCCAGGGAAAAAATCGACATCTAAATAGCACGAAAGGTCTAAATATTGACGAAGAAATGGGGCGAAGGTCTTAAAATCGACTAACCAATGGGGCAAACATCTTAACATCTGAAAACTAATGGGGCTAAACATGAGGGAGAAAGTGGTCCAGAAAACCGGCCCATCCCCCCTTAAAAGGTCACACTCCTCCTTAGGGGCAGGTGAGAGAGAGAGAGAGATTTACATATATTTACATATATACACTGGCCACACAGACCTTACGATCCCAACGAGGTGGTCAGGACTTAATTCTAGTACAGAGAGAGAGAGAGAGAGATGTACATAGATACACTGGCCACACAGACCTTACGATCCAAACGAGGTGGTCAGGACTTGATTCTAGTACAGAGAGAGAGAGAGATGTACATAGATACACTGGCCACACAGACCTTACGATCCCAACGAGGTGGTCAGGACTTAATTCTAGTACAGAGAGAGAGAGAGAGATGTACATAGATACACTGGCCACACAGACCTTACGATCCAAACGAGGTGGTCAGGACTTGATTCTAGTACAGAGAGAGAGAGAGATGTACATAGATACACTGGCCACACAGACCTTACGATCCAAACGAGGTTGTCAGGACTTGATTCTAGTACAGAGAGAGAGAGAGAGAGAATGTACATAGATACACTGGCCACACAGACCTTACGATCCAAACGAGGTGGTCAGGACTTAATTCTAGTAGAG
>CM064534.1:641899-644399 GCA_032716605.1 Paralithodes platypus | reverse complement strand
TCTTCCTCTCTCCCCTCCTGTAGTTGTCGATGTTATATAAGTTAATAAAATCAGTCGGAAATAAAACGAATAGCTATGAAAATAGTTCGATGGAAATACATATATATTGTGTATCTAACAAGGTCTCACACACATATATATATATATATATATATATATATATATATATATGTACCTGTATATATATATATATATATATATATATGTACCTGTATATATATATATATATATTACTGTATATACACACTGCATGATTGAGTATGTTACACGGAGTTACACAGATACCCAGACCCCACAGACCTTGCGGTCCCTACTGGGTGTTCCGGCCTTAATACTACTAGAGACAGACATTTAATAGTAGCAGTATAGAACCACTGAATAAAAGGCTCTCTCCCCACCCTCCGCCACCTCCGGTTCATGAACTGTACCGGAAAATAGGATGAAGTGTAACCAGCTTATATAGGATAGAAAGCAATCAGTTTGAAAGGGAACTTACACTTACATACCTTCTGGTTTGATATATATTCAATCATATAAATCCAATCTCCATGTGATGATCGTCCAGTCTTTTCTTAAACGTATCAATTGAATTACTGGAACTCTCTCCCGGAATCCATCTCCCTTTATCCTATGATTTGAATTGCTTCAAACTCTGTGTGTCCATGCACTTTAGGTAGAACATTCCTTGATTTTGGCCCTGTCACTCGTTCAACTCTGGAGGAGGCACTTGTCACAGTCAGTTTTGCCTTTTGTCTCCTTCAATCACATAGAAGAAAAATAGAAAATAAAACTATGGAGCATCCCCCCTAGGTAAATTATTCCTCTCATTGACCACACTGTATGTGAAGAAGTTCTGTGTGACATCTATACCCTTCTTAAGGGGGGTGACCTGTTTTTGTTCTGTCCTTTTCTATCTTTCTCTGGCTTGTATCCATTTGGCCCCATTCAGCCTACTGTTTTAAGACGTTTATATCCATCCAGGTGTAATTTTGTTACTGGTGAGCGGTAGCGAGCCAGCATATTTTTTATTTTTGTTTAACAGCAGGCTAAATTTGTAAATTTTTCGATAGAAAAATTTCTCCGGCGAAGCCGGATTTCTTCATATAATGCTGGGTCGCTATCGCTCGCCAGGAAGAAATCGACACCTAGATGGGGATAAACGTCTTAAAACAGTAGGCTGAATGGGGCCAAATGGATACAAGCCAGAGAAAGATAGAAAAGGACAGAACCAAAACAGGACACCCCCCTTAAGGGGAGATGGGTCGCTTTTCTGGTCACCCTTCTTCCTCATGTTTAGCCTCATTAGTCTTGAGATTTTAAGACGTTTGCCCCATTTGTCTGATGTAACCGTTAAGGGGAGATGGGTCGTTTTTTCTGGTCACCCTTCTTCCTCATGTTTAGCCCCATTAGTCTTGAGATTTTAAGATGTTTGCCCCATTTGTTTGGCGATGTTATGACCTTTCGGGTTGCATTGTGTGGGTGTTTGCGTTACATATGCGAGCTGGCAATAATGACTGCAATAATGTCTGCAATAATGTACTGCAGAGAGAATTGTACTGCCTACACTTCACTTTTGTATTCGTAATCCAGCGTTGGGTAATGCTGTGTGGGAGGATAGTGGTGGTGGAGGTGGGAGGGGGTTTGGTGGTAGTGGTGGAGAGGGGATTTGGTAGTGTGGTGGGATGGATGTGGGAGAGGGTTTGGTGGTGGTGGTGGGGTGGATGTGGGAGGGGTTTGGTGATGGTGGTGGTGGGTGGATGTGGGAGGGGTTTGGTGGTGGATGTGGGAGGGGTTTGGTGGTGGTGGTGGGTTGGATGCGGGAGGGAGTTTGGTGGTGTGGGGTGGATGTGGGAAGGGGATTGGTGGTGGTGGTGTGGTGGGGTGGATGTGGAAGGGGGTTTGGTGGGGTGGATGTGGGAGGGGTTTGGTGGTGGTGGGGTGGATGTGTAGGGGGTTTGGTGGGGGGGTGGTGGGAGGGGGTATGGTGGTGGTGGTGGATGTGGGAGGGGGATTGGTGGTGGTGGTGGGGTGGATGTAGAGGGGGTTTGGTGGGGTGGTGGTGGTGGTGGATGTGGGAGGGGGATTGGTGGTGGTGGTGGTGGTGCTCGTCTAGGGATAGGTATAATATAAGAATATAGTCCTGTGATGGGAGAGGGTAAGAATAGGAACTAAGAAGAAACATCCGTATCTGTAGATGTCGCTACTATAACATCCGATCAATCCATCATACATATATATATAAACAGAGAGAGGGAGGGAGGGAGGGAGGGAGGGAGGAACTTCCTGAGATATACAGTAGGTGGTGGTGTATAACCAACGAAACGTCCTTGTGTGGCCTTCCTCCCTGCCTCCCTCCCCCTCCTCCTCCCTCACTCCCTCTTACATACTTCACCTCCCTCTCTGTCCCTCCTTTCTTGCCCACCCCCTTCTTCCTTACTCCTCCACACCTCACCTACCTCCCTCCCCCCTTCCTTCCTCCTCCACACCTCCCTCCCTCCCT
>CM064534.1:542859-641799 GCA_032716605.1 Paralithodes platypus | reverse complement strand
TGACAATCCCTACTCTCCTCCACCTGTGCCCCCCTCTCCTTCTCCACCTTGGCCGCGGAAGACCAACGCAGGGACAGTAGGCTGCTCAGGTGGTTGCCTCACAAACTCCTCCAACAGGTTCACATGACATGTTTCCCCGTCCTCGTGTTTGATCTCGACAGCACCATTACCACACTTCTGAACTTCCGGATCCTCCAACTGCAGTTTACAAATATCTGAGGGAACCAACCTGTCTAGATGCTTCCGAAGCAACCCAAGTCCTCCCCCAATATCAAACTGAGCAACCCTTTTCTCTCTCCGTGTGTAACGTTGCTGCCTCGGAGTCTCTTCCTGCCCTACCTCCTCACTAGCTGTGACAGGTCCTGGGGCCTCTCCAGACTCTAACATAGGTGCCAATAATGAGTCACCAAGAAACACTGCCGGCTCAAAACTCTCCAATTGACCAACACTTCCCGTTTTCTTGTGACCTTTCCTGCGCGGTTTGATAGACTGAGGTGGTGGCTGCAAGGCTCCGGATGTCTGAGAACGCGTCACAACACACGCCATGGTTTGTACGCTACACTTCTCAACCCACTCCTGTTCCTCCCTACTAACGTCGGCCGCCTTCTCGGCAACGACCAAGGGTGAAACCTTAGAAGCAGGCAACGCAAAGTCGTTGCCGAGGAGGAGGTCGACGCCCCCAACAGGCAAGTTCTCTACGATTCCGACATCCAGCTCCTTCGCCACACCACCCACCTCCAGCTCCATCCGCACCAGTGGGTAGGACTTCGTAGCATTGATCCCCTGAACTACCACCACCCGAGCAGCGTTAATCGGCCTACCAGTAAAGTTCTTTAACAAGGTCTGAGAAGCCCCCGTATCACGCAATAGCTCAACTCCTCGCCTTTCGCCAGCCCACCTCACAAAACCATGCCCTCTATGACCCCCAAAGACGTCGCAGACAGGGTTCGAGCCTTCCGGACTCTTGAACACAGGCTGTGTCCCAACCTCTGACGAACTACCCTTGGCAAACTCAGAAGATATAGGCGACACCCCTATGCTGCGGGCCAATGACACAACCTTGTTTGGTGGCTTGTTCGGACAAGCATTTGCAAAGTGACCCTCCTTGTGACATGCAAAGCACTCTTTACTCTTTGGATTCCCTTGGGAGTGGGAGGTACCATTAGACTTCTTATACGGGACGGTATTTGGTTTATGTTCAGTTTTATTGTCAGTGCTACATGGTTTTGTGTATTTATGGGTATCAAAATTCTTGGGAGGGGGAGGGGTATGATCCTTTGCACCCGACTCACTCCTAGCTGCTGCTTCGCACCCTCGAATTAATGACAGTCGGAGGTCAGCCATTTCTGCTGCCTCCTGGATAGTTCTAGGATTTTTTTCCTTTATATTTAATGTTAAGTCCCCGCCTGTGCACTTAAAGAACTGCTCCAAGAGAACCAGCTCCCTCAACTCGTCAAAAGTAGCTGCCCTCTCAGAACGCAGCCAATGTCGTAGTGCATCAGACAAGTCCCGGGCGTGTTCTAGGAAGGTACTATCCTTGCCCTTAGTAACACCCCGAAACTTCAAGCGGTAAGTTTCTGGTTGTAACTCATAGGCCCGTAGCACAGCCTTCTTTAGCTCATCAAAAACTAAACAGGACTCTAAAGGTAGTGCATCATACGCTTTTAGCCCCTTTCCTAGGAGTCTTGATGAAACTAATGCTGCCCACTTTTCCTGAGGCCACTGGTGTTCCTGACACTTCTTCTCAAATCGCATAAAAAACTCAGTCACACATGATTCATCGAACACAGGAACTAGTTTAAGCAGGTGCGACAATGATTGGTCCCGATGTCTGTTACCTCCCCCAATATTTCGCCCTGTTACCTCCACTCGAGATCTCTCCAGCTCCCTGTCAGCCCGATACCTAGTAGACTCTGCCTGCAGTTCAGCCTCTCGTATAGCTGTTCTCTCTGCAGCCTCAGCCTGCACACTAGCCTGTCTCTCGGTAGCCTCAACCTGAGCTCTAGCAACCTCAACCTTGGCCATCTCAAGCCGAAACAACAAATCTGGAGTCAACCCTTGAGGAGGGGAAGGTGCATTTAATGGAGAGGGTCCCTGTGATTGAATTCCACGCTGCCATTGACCATCAACTTGGGGGTATGTACTAAATTCAGGCACCCTGATGTTTGATATGGGGGTAGAGTGGAGGGGGGGCTGGGGACCGGGGCCCTCAGTCGCCTCTCCACCCAGGTCTCTCCCTTCTAAACCCAATATCGAAGTCCTCAGCTGATCTTTCCTCATGCCACTTAAACCCTGGTGACCCTGAAGACCTGCCACACACTTTAAGCCATACTTATTCAGCTTCAACACCCTGGCAGCGGTAAGGGGCACCTCTAAAAATCTTCTAGCACCCTCCTCGCTATCGACTAGCCACTCCACAGGTCTTTCTCCCTCCGAGCCGTATCGTGACCTGACCCACCACTGTGTTCTTATGTATTAGACATGTTTGTGTACTGCAGTAATTATCACGGTTATAGAATGTGCCTTATCTCCTATGCAAGTATGTATATACTAATGTTATTTAAAGCCTTTAATGTGTTATATTGGTTGCTCCAAAAAAAACTCTATGTCCACTGTATTCCTCTAATCATAAGGAATCTCAAAACAAATGACCACTATATTCCTCTGTTCAGTAAATCCTATGCAAGGTCGCCATTTGTTACGTCCTGGGATATATAAACACTGGGCTCTTTCTATTGGACTAGGTATGCGGCAACAAGCAACAACGGAAAACGCTAGATCCCACCCTTATCTATAAACCCAGGCAACAAACCACCCTAAACCGTTAAGAGTCCTGCCTGGACAACAAGGTATCCTATGACTCGGTTACAGGGTGCACGCACTATAGACTGCTGATAGTCAAGCAGGCTATATAAAAGATCACACAATTAAGTTGACTTAAAGCTTCAAGGAAAAGATAGATAACAGAATTAAATTGCAGAAACAATTTAATAACAAACTAGAAGAAAGTACATTTAACGTTACGTTAATTAATACAACTAATCACCCCTGCGTGAAAGAAGGTGAAAGCAAACAGTCCTCAAAACATCGTACAGGTAGACAAGATGCAGGTTTCTAAACTGCATGCGGCTACTGTAGGATCTGATGCTTAGCAAAGAAAGTAAGTTACGGATTTAGAGAACTCTTAACTCATAAGCAGGAATAAATACTAGTGATAGGCCATACAGTGTATAATGGCATAGGTATAATTAAATAAAGGCAGCAACTCGCAACATAACCACATACAGGTGTGCTTCTCACTCTTAGTCAGGCAAGCCTGCTCGGACAGAGTCTCTAAGCCACACCCTGACTCACAATGCTCACAAAGATGGTAAACTGTGGCACAATAACAAGCATACAGATATAATAAACCGCTAGCTGTTAATCTGCCAGGTGGCAGAGGTCTAGCTGGAAGGATATAGGCTTCGGATACCCGGGCTGAGCCACCTGCTCTAGCCTAGGGACGTTCCCAAGTCTGTGCGCCAAATTACTCTAATTGAAAGGGTGCTCTCTTGAGAGACGCAGATCCCAAGTATCTGACTCTCTCCTGGCGACCCTAAAACAAACGCAAGACGTGCTAGCGCAGTGCTGAGTGGACTAGGCAAGGGCCCTCACACAACACAACACTAGACACACAGGCACACAGACAAGAAAATGCCCCCAGACTCCCACGGGTATCCTAGTAAAGTCGTGCAGGTCCACAGGACTCGCACCAGCAGACTTTACTTAAAGGATCGCAAAAAAAACTCCCCTCCGGTCTAGCCCCTGCTCACCTGCCACAAGAACACACTAGCAAGCATGAAACCACCAAATATGAGACAACAAAAAAGCTTCCTAGGTCTCATTAACAATTATATCTCTGCATAAGGCCCAAAATCCTATCTAGTTATCTGAGAGCTCGTCGTTAATACAATGATAGATATAAGGTCTATCAAGGGGATGGGGTAATTAAATAGATTGGTGAAGTAGTGGAAAGAAGGTATACAAAGTAAGAGAGAAAGTTTCTAAGTGGGGTTGAGAGGGATAGATATCAAGGGGGTCCGAAGGGTACGACAGTGAGGTGAGCTCTGAGTCTTGAATCTGTCTGGACCCCACCCTAGGCATGCGAAATACATCCCATGCTTGGCAACACTCAACACCGGTGCCGGGTCAAAATCGTCTACCCCTTGCGTGAGTCGAAACTAAGCCTAACGTTGCGATTAATTGGCAACAATCAGGCTCGTCCCAAGCTACTCTCTCCGCGCCCGCGCGAAGCAACGTCCCCCAGCCGGTCTCTCTCTCCCGCTCGTCTCCTCCCACTCTCACTAGACTTACATCTTATATTTAATAATGAAATAATCAACTATCGAGAATAAAATATACTAAGATGTGTTGGTTAAGAATAAGGGCAGCTTCAAGCTGTGAAACAACATAAGAATATCCCAGACATTAGTTACATTGTCGTAGGATATATACTAAGGAAAAGCCGGCCAGCCGGCTGCTGCCAGCCGGTTTCTAAACGGCTGGGCAGCCGACACTCGCGCATGCCTGCACGTGGCTACTATGCAGGAGCGTCACACCTGGTAACTCTCCTCCTCTCAGGGTGGGTACCAGCACGGGTGGCCCTGGGGGTACTGGCCTTCTTCGGCTTCATTAACCTGTACATGGTGTTGATTTGAAGACCTTTCACCTCATTTCCTTGACAATTTTTAAGACCTTTCGACCCATTACTTTGTCAATTTTATGACCGTTCGTACCAATTAGCTGTCGATTTTTTCCTGGCGAGCGATAGCGAGCCTGTAATTTAAGAGGAACCGGCCTTCGGCCGGGAAATTTTTCTACCGAAAAATATACAAATTTATCTTGAAAGAGGGTCAAGGGGATGTAGTTTAAGCTTGATGAAGTTCTAGGGAACAAACTAAAAACCAAAAGGCGGTCTAGGGGATGTAATATTTAAGCTTGATGGAGGTCTAGGGAACAAACTAAAAACCCTCCTATATACTGTAACTAACCTCTCACCCCCTCTCCTCCTCTCAGGGTGGGTACCAGCGCGGGTGGCCCTGGGGGTACTGTCCTTCTTCGGCTTCATTAACCTGTACATGGTCCGCATCAACCTGTCCGTGGCTATTGTGGCAATGACGGGGCACTCGGGAGGCGTTTATAGACCTGTGTGTCTCAACTATTCTTCTGATACTTTTAATACAGGTAATAATGATACTATTACTATCAATTACTAGGAATCCCCCTCCCCTTGTAAAATGCACCTACTAGACGAGACAGAGTTAGGGGCAAGGGTACGCGTAAGGGGTCCCGGATCGTAAGAATTGAAACTTTAAATGTTGGCCACCCGCAGCTAAGGGGTATGTGCCTGAGTATATACATGCATACATTAGTAATAGTAGTAGTAGTAGTAGTGGTATAAATAATAATAATCATGATAATATTGAAAATTTGCAACATCATCACATGGCATCCATAGTTCGAAACAACCTCCCCTTTGACATGAGATTATCAAGAAGAAGGGACCACTTCCATTAACTAACTTAACTTCCTCAGTACGGATTAAAGGCAGGACAAATTCCAGACTTCCACAATCCAGACCAGACCGGCAAATCACATAGGTCAAACCTCCTGGCCTATATGACCCTGACACCAGAGGGGGACACCGCAAACGATAATCCACTTCCGCAAACGCATTTCCGCAAATTCTGACCCTTATCTCTTTAAGTTTGTGGTTCCCAAAGTGCAAAACCACAAACACAACCTAGTTTCGCAATGTTCAATACAAGAAGTGCAAAAATAAAGTTTAATTGCTTGATAATTTAGTAGATTGGCATAATTATTAATTATTATCACTTTCTCACCCCTCACATAATTATCATAACTCACACTTCACCTACTCAATCAGTCCTCAATGTGACTCATTATATCAAATTAATTGGTTATATTTTATTTCCTAGACTGGTAGCCTATTAATTAGAACTAATTGCTTTTTAATTCATTAAGGGTATATGTGTTAATTATTTATTATAAAGGTAATTATTAAGGGCCAATAAGGACCCCTTGGGCCCTTATGGGAATTGTTATATTAATATTGTTAGTAGTAAATAAATACTTTTATTTGTAGTTGTATAGCCTACAGAATTACAGATTTCATCTGAACTTCCCATTTGATTAATCCCTTGAATTATAACGAGAGGGCATTAATAGCTAAATAACTATATTTGAATATTTCAAGTGCAACTAGTTTGTAGGGGAGATCGGCCGGTTTTCTGGTCCCTCGTGTTAAGTCCTATTTGTATTGAGATTTTAAGACGTTCGGCCCGTTAGTTTGGCGATTTTAAGACTTTTCGCCCCATTTCTTTGTTAATTTTGAGACCTTTCGTGCCATTTAGGTGTCGAATTTTTTCCTGGCGAGCCATAACGAGCCTGAAATTTTACCCAAAAATTTACAAATTTGTCTTGAAGGGGGTTTAATTTTTTTGTTTTTCTAAGCTTGATGGAGGTCTACCGAGGAAACTAAGAAACAAACTCACTTGCTCACATAGTGGTGTACCTTCCATTATCTATCCATGCTTTTGGAAGCGGGAGGGCTGGTGGTGGTAGAGCGGGGGTTCGGGCTGGAAGGAGTCTGGTCTCTTGGGCTTTCCAGGAATGCACAAATTTCACAGTAACGTCTTAGATATATCAATAATATCACACGGTAGCCTAATACTAGCCTGAAAACGGAAAATAAATTTGTAATCAGATCTTAAAAGGGTTAATGTGGTATGCACTTTATTTTATTGTCTCTTAATTTTAGTACTGAATATAATTGTTCTATTTTTCTTGCAGGAAATGGGAGTGGCTCTCTTAACAATTCATCCTTAATTGGGCAAGAGGAGGTAATTTCATTATATATATATATATATATATATGCAAGACAGTCACAGCAACACGTGAACTTATATAATACTGAATATCTACAGTTAAGAAAGGAAAATAAACACGGAGTCTCAAGCGCTTGGGACTCTGTGTTTATTTTCCTTTCTTCCCTGTGGATATTCAGCAATATATACTGTATATATATATATATATATATATATATATATACCGTATATATATATATATATATATATATATATATATATATATATATATATATATATATATATATATATATATATATGTATAAAGAGAGAGAGAGAGAGAGAGAGAGAGAGAGAGAGAGAGACTAACCTTAACCCCTTGAGGATCATGACGCGTTTTGACAGTTTATTCTGGCTATCATTAGTACCTCTGCAATATCGCTCCAATCACTCTTTATATCTTCTTCACTCACATAGAAAAAACATATACAACACATTAAAATAATCGTTTTAGACCTTACAGAAATCTAATATAAATAGACCTTACAAAAATCATCAAATATATATATAATCCTTTCGCAGGCAAAGAGGTAAAATGATGATTGTTGATTTTCAGGAAGGCGAACTGGCGTGGAGCAAAACGACCCAAGGCTTCGTGTTGGGCAGTTTCTTCTATGGTTATGCCACCACCCAGGTACATTCGCCCACATAAGTTCTGTTCATCGTCGTGATCTTAGGTACAGTCGGCCTAATAAGTGATGTCTCGGCACCAAGTACATTCTGATCCATAATTGGTATCAGCAATATCTAAGCTTCATTTCTTCATATCGAGTGAAATATACAAACCTGTTCCAATACTTACCCACCCTATTCAACATCTGACAGACAGTAATACAGCACAGAGCAAACCAAACGTAATGACAGCTGAGACATGACTTATTAGCGCGACCGTACACTCAGATACCATAGTCTCTAGCCCACTCATAAATGTTCGTGGACTTCACCTATATCTAATTATGGAAGTATATCTCTGGAAACGTATCTACAATTATAATTTTCTATGCATCAACTACAAAAATATATAGTCTATTTTTTTTAAAGCAAGTTCTATCCAAAAATTACTCCAGATATTTATAATTGCATAAAGAAAATATTAGGAGGTTCGCTGGACACTATGGTCTCCGAGTGTACGGTCGCGCTAATAAGTCATGTCCCAGCTGTCATTACATTTGGCTTGCTCTGTGCTGTATTAATTTCTGTCAGATGTTGAATAGGGTGGGTTAGTGTAGGAACATGTTTGTATATTTCACACGATATGAAGAAATGAAGCTTAGATATTGCTGATACAAATTATTGATCAAAACATACTTGGTGCCGAGTCATCACTTATTAGCACGACTGTACATTCGAATGCCATAGTCTCTAGCCCACTCATAAGAATTTGTGAACCCTTATGTTTTTCTGTATGCAACAATAACTGTCTGGGATGATTTTTTTTATAGAACTATATACCCCTACAGGTGATTGGGGGGCGAGCTGCAGAAATCCACGGGACGCGATGGGTGTTCGGGGGTTGCATCCTAGCGGGGGGTTTGGCTTCTTTGCTGACCCCCACGGTGGCTAGGATTCACTACGGTGTCCTCATAGCTCTCAGGATTGTTCAGGGAGCATGTCAGGTGGGTCAGAGCGATTTTCCGTCAATTTTTACGGGCAATTGTACACTTGGTCAAAAAAGCATCTGCACCCCTACCCTGAAAATCTGGTGTGTACAGCTTGGTAGGGTTGGCATCTCTGTCTGCAGCTATATCCATCTATACTACTACTTACGACCTACAACCTATACTACCAAGCTGTACACACCAGATTATCAGGGTAGGGGTGCAGATACCTTTTTGACCGAGTGTACATATCAACCAATAAATATACTCTTCCCCCTTAATACTCTTACAGGGCTCTTATTGACTCATATTCTCTGCATTTGTGTACATTTATTGTTAATGAAACCAAAACAAATAGTGTGTACGTGTGTAAGAAAACCATACTCAAATAACCAAGGCTTGTATTTCTTTGCAGGGTGTCTCCTGGCCTTCCATGCACGCCCTCGTATCTTCTTGGATCCCGCCCATCGAGAGGTCCAGATTCGTCGGCTACGTGTATTTCGGTAGGTAGCCTAACGCGTAAAGGAATTGTTGAGATATATACGAGGAGATACTATTTTTTGCCTAGTTTGGGGATCTTGTAAAACATAAATATACCTCTGTAGCACCAACAGAAATTGGAAAAATATGAAAAGATTTGATCAAGTTCAGAACAGCTTCGGAAATGCATAGGTCATTAATTTAAGTTATCTATTCTGTAGCCGCGACTCTGAGCACTGCCTTGACACTACCTTTGTGTGGTCTGATCATCGACCGCCATGGCTGGGATGAGGTCTTCTACGTCACTGGCTGCCTATCTCTCTTGTGGTGCTTGGTATGGTTCGCCCTAATGTACAATACTCCAGCCGAACACCCTAGGTACCTTATGGAGTTCGGTCTATCTCTGATTATTATTCTGTCATTCTGTATTCTCTATCACCGGCTGCCTGTCCCTTTCTCTTTCTCTTATGGTGCTTGGTATAGTTCATCCTCATGTACAACGCTCCAGCCGAACACCCCAGGTACCTTATGTAGTTCTGTCTGCCTCTTTTTATTATTCCATCATTCTACTGTATATGCCATGTCCCCGGCTGCCTATCTCTCTTGTGGACCATGCTTGGTATGGTTCGTCCTCATGTACAACACTCCAGCCGAACAACCCAGGTACCTTATGAAATTCAGTTTGTCTCTGTTTACATTTCTGTCATTCTATATTCCCTGTCCCTGGCTGCCTGTCTGTCTCTTTAATGGTGCTTGGTATGGTTCGCCCTTATGTTCAACACTCCAGTCGAACACCCCAGGTACCTTATGTAGTTCTGTTTCTCTCTGTTTATTATTCTGTCATTCTGTGTTCTCTATCACTGGCTCCCTATCTCTCTCTCTCTCTTGTGTGGCTTGGTATGGTTCGCCCTCATGTACAACACTCCAACCGAACATCCGAGGTACCTTATGTAGTTCTGTCTATCCCTGTATATTATTCCGTCATTCTACTCTATATTCCATGTTCCCCGGCTGCCTATATCTCTTGTGGTGTTTGGCATGGTTCATCCCCATTTACAACACTCCAGCCGAACACCCCAGGTACCTTATGGAGCTCTGTCTGCTTCTGTTTATTATTCCATCATTCTGTATTCCCTAACCCTGGCTGCCTGTCCCTTTTCTGTTTGTCTTGCATGTTTTTTCCTCATGTAAATATTTTGGGCAAATATTCCAGGTATTGAATTAGGTGGAAGGGAAACACAGGAAAGAGCTTGAATTCTGTCCTGTGTTTCCCTTCCACCTAATTCATCCGCTTGTCATAATGGATCAGCCACATTTCAGGTATTATTGTTGACAGTAGTGTAGTTCTCCATTATCGTACCCTCTGTATTTCCTAACGATTATCTCCCCTCTAGTGTCTCGTATGATTGACGCTTATATTTTACACTCTAAACGACCATGAGTGGGCTAGAGACTAAGGCATCCGAGTGTCTCTCTTTGTCTCTCCAAACAGAATCAGCCAGAGGGAACTAAACTACATCGAATCAAGCATCATGAACCAACTACACCCTGGCAGCGCCCCCATCAGAACAAATAAAACCCTGGAGGAGGAGCCGCCCCCACCACCTCGAGTAGTACCTTGGAGGGCCATCCTGACCAGCCGTCCCGTTTGGGCCATAGTCGTCTGTGCGATAGGGAGCGACTGGTGTGCATCCTTCTTCTTCAGCTTTCTACCCACCTATATGAAGAACATCCTGGGCTTCTCTATCAAGGACGTTAGTCGCTTTTTTGGAGGGACTGCCTCATGTTTAGCATATTAGTTTTGACATATAAAGACGTTCGTTCCGTTATTTTGACGATTTTGAAACCTTTCGCCTCATTTCTTTGACAATATTTAGACCTTTCATTCCATTTAGGTGTAATCAATGTAAACAAAATAATATTAGATCTATCAATCTAGTTGTTTATGAGTAATAGAGGTTAATGTTCAAGACTTTTGGCCTACTTGTTTCAAGTTGTTTGGAACCGATTTTCCCCAGAACGGTGCTTGGGTTGCGTAACGTAGAGTAACTTGGGAGATTGTTGGTTGATTTTTTTCATTTATTAATTATGTTTCTATTGTCCTCCCTAGACCTCCTTCAAACTTAAAAATACATCCATTAGATCCCCCTTCTAGATAAATTTGTCCCGGCCAATGGCCGGTTCTTTCAATATTACAGGCTCACTATCGTTCGTCCGGAAAAAAGTTGTCACCTAAATAGCACGAAAGGTCTTAATATTGACAAGGAAATGGGGCGGAAGGTCTTAAAATCGGCAAACTAATGGGGCTAAAAATTAGGAAGAAGGGCACTTGAAAAACTACCCATCTCCCCTTAAAAAAAAAATATATATATATATAGCTATATATTATATATACTGTATATATATATATATATATATATATATATATATATATATATATATATATATATATATATATATATATATATATATATATATATATATATAATAAATAGAAAATAATAATAATGATAATATATGCCTATTTTCCCAGAACGGCGCTATCTCAGCCCTTCCGTTTCTGAGTCGGTACTTAGGTTGCGTAACATGGAGTAGTTTGGGGGATTTTTGCGTATCTCGTGGCTACCTCTCCCTTCTCACCACCCGTCGAATTGGAAGTATTATTGGTGAGTAGAATTTGACTATGCTCGGTTTCTTTTCACTTGACGGTAAATTGAATCCCTTAGCAGCAATTTTATCGATACTTAATGGAAAAATATGAAGCTACTCTATCTCTGCATCATATTCAGACCAAGTTTATATAATTAGCACCATATTTCACTACAAAATCTTCAAAATATCTGATAAATCTTGATGGGAACTTGGCAATTTACCGTCAGTTGAAAAGAAACAGAGCATAGTATTGTGTTCCTGTGTATTTGAAGTATATGGGGTATGTGCCCGAGTATATATTCAAATTCAAAAATCTTTATTTAGCTCACATAAAAATGATGAATACAGTAAAAAGTAAAGATGCTGTCACACGAGCGATTTTTCCATGAGCAAGTTTTTCTTGTTATATTTCGGGACATTTTTGCACTGCTATCGGTAATTAGACTGAAGGTAGAGTAGGCCTATGTTAGGCGGATGACTTCTGATAAAGTGTAATTTTTGAAGCTGCCAGACCGTAATTGCCCGTAAAATTTGCTCGAAAAATGGCTTGTGTGACTCCGGCTTAACCCGGCAAGTGCGGGAAGACTCTTAAGAGTTTCCCTGGGCGACTGCGGGAAGACTCTTAAGATCCTGGGGGAAAAAACATCCATTTAAAACACCCCCCAAATTTTTTTTTTTTTTTGCCCCTGGGCCATGCCAAATATCACTCCTCCACCTCCCCTCCTTCCCCACTTTCCTCACCTCCTTCAGTTATCACCTATTTTCCCTGTTATTCCCTTATTCTGTGGTCTATTTTCGTGCTAACATTAGCGAGTTGGTAGCAGGGCGTTGTCATCACTGTTACCAAGCGTGGGAAAGAGCGAGAGAGAGACTATTGCGTAACAGTGTCTCTCCAGACAAGGGGAGGAGAGGAGGGGAGGGGGGTTGCCTCAGCCATACATTATGTAACTCCCGGCCTGTATCGCCGATTTTGACCATCCAAACGCTGTTTCCACTTGTTTTATTGCTGTAACAGGTTAATACCTTTATAATCAACCTATAATAGGCGCATATGGATAAGTATTAATGCTATTTATGGTAAAATAACAATGTTAGTGATGGGAACAGCTCAAATACGTGCACACAGGAGTGTGGTGTCTCATAACCCCATGCGCACGTCTTAGGTTAATGAACAATTTCGTAAAATGAGCTGAGCCTGCTGAGCTAATGCTTTCCAGCAGGCACCTAGATAAATACACTATAGGTATGATTTCTCGCCTACTTACAGCGAATAGACTATAGCGCCAACGAACTTGACAATAATCTTGATCCCTGACCTCTCTGTAACTTAAAAGGGCTATGAGAAAACTGGCTGTAAATATCCACACCTATTTCCTGGTGGACTCTTCCCAAATTATAGAAACGTGAGCCTGATTGCTTTCATTCATTTTGAGTTATAAGAAGTTAAGGGGTCAAGATTATTGTCAAGTTCGCTGGCGCTACCTTTAGTGCTGTACCTATTTAGGAATTATGAGCATGTGATAGAAAATGTTCATAAAACAATGTCTAATGATTAGTTTTAGTGGCATACTGCTACTACGTTTATAATCATAATTAGCCTACACATAATTATACATGAAGTATATGTTTGCCAGGGTATTCTTTTTTTCTATTATACGTGTGCATAAAGTATATTTTGGCAAAACAAAATTCCTTATAATTTTCTTGTTTCTTTGTTTTTTTCAATGCGTGGCGGTCGAGTGGTGAGCACGCTCACGTGTGAATCTGCTTGACCTGGGTTCGATCCCAGCCATGGCGGACATTTAGAGGGTGTGGTATAGTACGTCCTAGCATGTTTCATATGCTTGCACTCAGTTGAGAAACACTTCGACGACGGGTCGAGGCTAAACACACATAACAAAGCCACTACAAGCGACCTCGCTGGTGTAGTGACTAGCATCTCGGACTTCCACCCAGAAGGCCCGGGATCGCGCCCACGCTCGGCGCATTAAAGATTTTTCACAAGCACTGAGTCGTTACCATCCCTCATGAGCAAGGGGATGGGGTAGTAGTACAGGACCCCAATGGAAATATGCCTAATCGGCCTTATTGGGCTATCCTTAGCTGGCTTAGCATGCGCTAGCTTTAAGAACTATTATTATTATTACTACACAAGCTTCCTTTCTCTCCAACACCCCTTCTCCCCTCTCTACAGTATACACTCTTCAGAATAATAGGAAAAGTAGAAAGTAGCTACAAGGTGCCGTTGTAAAGGCTTATCCCTGACCTGAAGTATATAAATGTCATGGTATTATTTTTCTTTTTAGATTTTGTTTTAGATTTGTTTTATTTTGTTATAGGCCTACGTCCTTTAATACAAGCCCCAACACACTAGATAATGTTACTGATAAAAAGGTGTTTATTTGTGAATCTAAATTTGATTGTTAATGTTAGTTTATGTGTAAGTGTGTAAAAGTACACAAGCGCATTATGTATGTTTCATGTCATGTGTCACGGCAAAAAAAAATAATACATTGGTTTAGTTACCCCAAAAGATAGTTTTCTTTGAATATTGTTTAAGAAAACATATTTATTATAGGGATGACTATGATATATATTTTACACTCGAAGTTTTGTACACATAAGCACATATAGTCCATGAGCCAAGACCCGAATTTTGGGATATCGGTACCACCCGGGGTGACTAATTCTCTTAGGTGTTTTTAGCTTGCTACATGTCTCTAGTTTATGTTTTGATATGATAGCCCTTGCACATTGGTAGCTTAATGGTCGTTATCACTTCTTGAATAGACATACCCTACCGAAAATTCCGAAATTTTTTAAAATGTCAAATTTGGGGACAGGAATGCCTAAATGTCAACAAAATGCATATAGTAATTGTCACATTTAATACAAGTCCTGTAAATACACACTAAGCATGCCATGGGCTTGTACATACTATTATGGCAAATTACTACTCCTAAATATCATCTACGTCAGACTCGGAATCTGACTGTTGTGCCACCGGCTCTTCTTCAATAGCCTTGTTCTGACATGTCTGTAACCTGCACATGTCCGTGCATTTTAGACCATTGCTGAGGCAAGTACACTTAGGGAGTTCGCATGACCGCACACACTTGCAAGACAGTAGCTGCATAACAGCATCTGGTGCTGGTGAGCCTCGCATCCAGTTGACGGCAAGCTTACCGTCCTCATCTGTCATCCAACCGCAGTCTGTTGGGTTCGCAACAAATGGCTGGCTCTGAAGACTTCTCCTCCAGATCGCAGCCTGGTAGTTTGCACGCAGTGCATGCATGAAGAGGCAGTCCTCACAAGGAGGGAGTTGACTTGACTCTACCTCTCCACGTCTTGCACAGAACAGCTCATACCGAAGCTTGTTTACCTTAGTTGTGTGGGTAGATGGTAGGTACATGTGGCAGGTGATTTCCTGTAGCTTCTCAAAGAGTTCAGGAGACACTTCCCATGAGCGTCCAAGTTCGTGAAAAGCATGCTGGTATGTCTTGTCCATCTTCACCTGCTTGAGTGTCGTCATCTTCCCTCGGCCAGCGAATGCACTGACGGTATCACAGCCTGTAAAGGCATGCATACCAATCAATGAATCACACACGCTGCCTCCCAGTGTGCGGCTCAGTGTGGTGATATCCAGGAATCTTGTCCGGTTCTTCGTCCCGCACTTCTGGAACAGATGGGATGGGATCTTGTGGCACATGCCAAGACACAACACCATGACGTCTGTATCTTCTGCAGTGATGATGACAGACTTGTTCCCAGATTCTGCTGCATGAAGTGCATGGAGAAGAAGGCGTGTGTCTGCTTCTTCTTGAGTTGACTTAAGCTCAGGAGCCTCTTCCCACTGCTCTTTGGTGATCTTGAAGCAGCGCTGCTCACATGTGACATACAGCTCCTTGTCCTTGAGCTTCTCCCTGTGCTGTGGTGCCTTCCATTCTTCTACCAAGAACTTGATAAGACTTGCCTTGTTGGAGGAACTACCGAGTAACTTTCTCCACTGCTGGATGTTGTGCCCAGGTTGAATGTTCTTGAAATGAATTCCTGTGCCTGCACTTCTTTTGGCTCGTTCTGCATCCTTGATGGATGTCTCCTTGTAGATATCAAACACAACATCAATGCGCCTGCTCTTAGCACCTTCATGAACAGCGTGACTCAGTGCTGTACCTGCAAGCTGTGAAAAAGTTTTGTCGTTTCCCTTCAGTTTGTGGACCAGGCTCATCCCATCAATTATGGTAGCAGAGGGCTCGGGTATCACTTCTGCAGGAGAAACATTCCTCTCTAACTCCTTTGCGAGGGCAGCCTTGTTGGTCTTGCGGAGAGACCCATCACCGCTGGCAAGTGCCCAAGGCAAAGGCCCCAGGGGATGAGCCAAGACATCACTCATTTTGAGCTTTCTGTTCTCGGCAACAAGGATCATCTGGCCAAATAGGTTCCTGTCAGCCTTTAAGATAACCTCCTTGGCATGGTCTTGTGAGCGTGGCTTCATTCTGATGTTAGTGAACGTTCTCAGTTTCGTCTTCGTCATCGTGTCCTGAAACTGTATAGTTGGCGTATCGATCTCCAGGCGCTCTTCCTTGAAGGCTTGATATGCATCCTCTCCTATTCTGTAGGCCCCTAGAAGGTCTTTGACAACTTCTGGTGGTGCCATAGTCGCAGTTGACAAACTGACAAGATCTTCTTGCTCTGCGTTGAAGGGGTTCAACCAGCTGGTCTCCATCAGTTGAACTAAAGATTGGACATCGGCCTCATCTCTTCTAATCCTGGGCATCTGTAGGTCTGGGTGGCTGAAGTCAGTATACTTTTGGCCTACTACCATAGTCCTGAGCTGCCTTAAGTACCTGCTGCGATACTCCGATGTCAGGTAGTACCTGGCGACAGCTCCGCCTTTCAGGCTGAAGCCTTTTGTGCCCCCTGGTGTCTGGGTGTCTTTGTTGATCGTCTCTTCGATTGTCTGGTCCACAGGGATCCGTCCAAAGGGATTCTTGCTACCGATCTGGACCGAAAAGCCACCTTGCATGAAGTGTTCATGGACCTCTGGGTGTTCAATGGGCAGTCGAGACATCAAGGCATAGTAGTAGGTTAGGAACCGGGCATAGTTCACTTTGTCATAGGCAAAACACCACGGTATCATCTGTCGGATTGCTCCTAGGTGGAGCATCCAGTTGCCTTCTCTGGAGGCTCGAATTAAGTCCAGCATGATCTCAACCATGTCCAGGTATGACATCCAGAATGCTGAGAGGTTGTGTTCATCTCTGAGGGTCTCAAGATAAACTTGGAAAAGCTTCATGATATGTGTGCATGATTCACTCTCCATCAGCTCTTGAAAGAGTCCCTGAGACACATTGCTGTGAAAGCTGTTGATGTCCTTCAGTGTTTCATCTAGATGGTGTATGTCCCTTGAATGGTTTTCTTCTAGCCATGAAAGGAAGCCTTTCCATGCAAGCCTCATCAGTGCTTCATACACGAGCTTGTGTAGTCTCACTGCTCTGTTGTACCTCTTGCCGTTCATCACTCCTGACACTGATCCTTCTGCGATGATACCTGATTCCACACACAGATCTCTAAGACCTGCATCTTGAAACCTCTTTCCTATGGTGGAGATGAGATTACAGATTGTGTGGAAGACGCCCATCCTGATGATAATGTTCTTGAACTTCTCTTGTTTCCAGATAACTTCGGCAGCTTTGGCATAGAGTGCTTGATCAAACACGCACACAATCTTGTTAAGCTGTAAGGACTGCATGATAGCATGCGTTTGTTCCAAGATTTCATTAACGGTGGACATTTCTGTTGCGGGAGCATTGATAGTGGGCAGGTAGCTTACAGTGTCCTGAACCACTGCAATGTCTCTGCGCATTTTGATGTTGAACCCAGTCCAACTGCTGATGGACTGGTCCTCATGGTCTGACATTCGAGTAAGAAGCCAGATATGGTTCTTTGTCTTTGAATCCTGGACTTCCTTGGTAGTGTCGACATACGCAGTCTCAATCCTAGGTGGCCCTGCCCGCCGCCCAACATTGTATATTGGCAGCATTGATGATGTCTGAGTGATGCTTCTTATCTTGGACTTGGTAATCTCTGGCAGGACTTTCTCTGGCACAGAGCCTGCAACCTTGGACTGGACAGCAATGCCATTGACTCTATGAGAAGTACCTGCTCCACTTAGGGTCTCTTCAAGTCGGTCAATGTTATCCCAGGCCAGGGTTGTGAACACACCAGGGTAGATGTTTGCTGGCAGTGGAATGTCATCCTTTGAGCATTCCAG
The DNA here is from genome assembly GCA_032716605.1 of Paralithodes platypus. NCBI lineage: Eukaryota > Metazoa > Arthropoda > Malacostraca > Decapoda > Lithodidae > Paralithodes > Paralithodes platypus. The sequence goes on along the minus strand of CM064534.1, from coordinate 623,869 downwards.
CTTCTGGATACAAAGGGCTGTATCGATCTCCTCAAACATTGAGTAAGACACACAGTGACCAAGACGATTCAGAGTTCGGATCAGTTCTGTGTTTCCTGTCAAAGACTTTACAGCATTGGTCAGCAGTACGTGCTTGGGTGGTTTTGTCTTGCCACTGGTAACAGCAAAGACCAAGTCACTGCCAAAGGAAGTGGCAAGACGTTGAGCTCTTTCAGAAGGAGTTTCACACTCACACTCTCCTGTCAGCAGGGTGTGCAGGAATTGAGTGACTGCTGCAGGAATGACATTCTGATCTGTATCGGGAGGCCATGGCTGACTCACATCTTGTTTATTGATCTCATTCCTCAGCTGCATTCCTGCTTTGGTTAAGACATCTTCAGAGTTAGCTGCTCTTGCTTCTTGCAGGTCTTTTGCCATTTTGTGTGCTTGCCGGGCAAGGTCGTCCATTGAGAGGCTGCGTGGATAGATTAGAAGCTTTCCTTTCTCATCTGGGACAAAGCGTAGTGATTCTCCAAACTCGGTTTCAATCTTTCGGCGAACATGTTTCTTTGTCGCTGGTTTCAGTTGGATAATACCACGTGACATCATGGATCTCTCAAGCCTAGATGTGAGGTTTGTCATAGGCAGTACCTCTGGGTTGGGGAATAATTTGGTCCTTATATACAAGCAGAGTTCCTCGAGGGCTTCTGTCTCAACCTCTTCGTAGCGTGCTTCCTCGCTTTCTTCCTGATTTTCACCTGCACCCGACCTGGCGGCCGCTGGGAAATCATCTTTTGTGAAGAGTTTGTAGCACGACTTGTGGTAGTGACCCTCTGCAGCAACAAGGTCTCTGCTAACTAAACCAAGGATTCTCTGGTTGAGTTTCCTTATTGCTGCTCTGCGAATCTTCTCATCTGCTCGTAGCTCAACACACTGTATGAGTGGCTCCCTTGTCTTTGTTGTTTTTATGTACTTGCTTGACTTCTCGCAGAAGATACATACTTTGGCATACACCCTGCTAGTACTAGGGGCATCCCTTGATGCCCTCCTCCTGGGGTCGACGCTTGCTGATTCTATCTTGACACCCTTGGCAAGGATAGAATCCAGTGACTTCTTCATTGTAAAGAGACTACGACATTTACGGTGATAATGTATGTGTGGTATTCCTCCTTCTTCAAGGCCCTTGGCTGCTTCCAGGACTGGATCATGCTGCCTGATTTCTGCAGCCCTGAGCAATGTGTTCCAGGAGTCCAAATCCTGTGGTGACACCAGAGCATCGCTGTCATCATCAGAGCAGTGGATGATACAGTCGATCCGTGCTCTCTTCCTCGCAGATGGTTCCATCCTGCCGTCAAACAGTCGACACACACCTGCAAAAAATATCACCATTAAACCATGAACAAACAAACACATTACATGGAAACCACTCTACATATGTTTGCTCCTTCCAATAATAAATTATCCCCAAAATATAACAAAAAATCCCCAAATATGAAATAAACCCCTAAATATGGAGAAACTTGAAATACACATCGGAATAATTCTTGTAGAGAATCAAATAAGCTACAAGAGCTGTTAGAATATATTTTTCAATGTTCCCCATATTTAAGGATTTATTCTAGATTTAGAGGAAAATACCCAAAATATAGAGTATATTCCGAAATATGAGGAAATTTGAAAAATACCTAGGAACAACTCTGGTAGAGAATATAATTCTACATAGGTGTTCAAAGTTTCGCGATGATTGTGTGATGGATTTTAAAGAAAATGAGGAAAACGCCGAGCGTCACGCTAAAAATCTTTATTTTTGGGTAGCGCCCCTATTGCATCAAAAAAATTAGACTAAGCTACCAGTGCGAGAAGGCTATCATATCTTAATGTACTTACAGTCACTCTATAAACATTTTAGTACCATTCGTGTTTAGTCACCCCAGGTGGTACCGATATCTGGCCTGGCTCATGGACTAATAGGCCTACTTGCACCCATATTTAGTCTACCAAATACCCATCCCATCAACTACAATATGTCCAAGGTGTTGTGGCTTGTGCTGAAGGGGGAAACGGGAATAATAAACCTCGAGTTCAAATCATAATTAAGTTTCATTATAGCGCCAACGAACTTGACAATTATCTCGATCCCTGACCTCTTCGTAACTCAAAAGGACCTTGAGCAGACTGGCTGTAAATTTCCACACCTATGTCCTTGTAGACTCTTCCCAAATTATATAAATTTCAGCCCGATTGCTTTCATACATTTAGAGTTATAAGAAGTTAAGGGGTCCAGATTACTGTCAAGTTCGTTGGCATTACCTATAGTGATCATCTCTCTTTCATATACAATATGTATATATATATATATATATAGGGGGTATATTTTAAGGTTGATGAATGACTGGGGAGCGAACTAAAAACCTTCAATTAAGATCTGTGTGTGCCATTTAGGTGTCGATCTATTCCTGGCGAGCAATAGCGAGCCTGAAATTATAAGAGAAACCGGCCTTTGGCCAGGAAATCTTTCCACCGAAAAATTTACAAATTTATCTTGAAGGAGGGTCTTGGTGGTATTATTTTAAGCTTGATGGAGGTCTAGGGAGGAATCTAAAAAGAATTATGGACCGATTAATAAACAAGCAAATAAGTGAGGAGGTCTAGGGAGCGAACTAAATACCTTGCCTTAAGGGGAGGTTTCTAGTGTGTTTCTTAGACCTCCATCAAGCATAAAATGACATCCCCTAGACCCCCTTTCAGGATATATATGTACATTTTTCGGTAGAAAAATGTCCCGGCCGAAGGCCGATTCCTCTTAAGTTACAGGCTCGCTATTGCTCGCCAGGAAAAAATCGACACCTAAATGGCACGAAAGGTCTTAAAATTGACAGAAATGGGGCGAAAGTTATTAAAATCGCCAAACTAATTGGGCAAACGTCTTAAAATCTCAAAAGCAATGGGGCTAAACATAAGGGAGAAGGAAGTTCGAAAAAAAATCCCTCAAGTGGAAACCTATAATCCTACCGTGTCCTATAGCAATGTGGGTACCGGCGGTGTTACTGGTGTGCCTGGCTTACAACGGTTGTGGATGGCAGTCAGCGGTGGCACTTATGTCTTTGGCACTCTTCTGTAACGGTGCCGTCTCTGCATCTTCTGTCGTCAACCATACTGACATCGCGCCTAACTTTGCAGGTAGGATAAACAGTAATTAACCCCTTCAGCACCATGACGCATTTTTACCTTTTATTCTGGCTAAAACTAGACAATTTTATGGAGTTTAAGAGGGACCTATGTTATCAAGAGGGTTTATTGAGATCATATTTACGCATCTGAGTCGAAGAGGTCGATTACAAAATAAAGAAAATTGTTTAATGGTAACCAGAATATGATGAAAATTACGTCATGGTGGTGAAAGGGTTAAGCCAGAAATCCTAACCACTAACCTCTATAACAAAAACTATATATAAATAGATAATATAATATATATTAAATAATAAGACTTGATATATTTGTACCAAAGAAGAGTCTTAAGCCGGTATCACACGAGAGCTTTTATAGTCAACATTCGATGATCAAAAAATTTCTGGCAACATTTCGGGAATATTTTGCCCTGGTATCGGAAACTAGACTGATGGTAGATGAATTTAGGTGACCGAAATAGTATAAATGTTGACCTCATAAGCTGCCAGACCAGTGTTGAGGATAAATGTTGAGTGAAAAAGCGCTCGTGTGATACCGGCTTTACTGTGTTTCAGGGACTGTGTTTGGTCTGGATAACACCATGGGGAGTATAGCGTCATTCATCATGCATCCTGTTGTCGGTTACATCATTGAGGGAGAGGTGAGAGATCCATACGAGAATAAGTATAATTATTCACACTATATAATAATTTATATACTCGGTTTTATATCATCTGATGCTAAATTACAATGTTCTACTACTCAACTAATACGATTTTTTGTTTAAAGAAGTATGGAGTTAATTATGATAACTTGGTATTTATGGGATGCAGGAATATAATAGTTACATATAGTTCCAATAATTATCGATAAAACAGTTGCTAAGAGATTCAATTTGGTGTCAGATAAAATTAAACCGATTTTATTATGTGCATATACAGTATATACAGTATATACAGTATATATATATATATATATATATATATATATTCTGACATACGGAGCCCTGTATGTGTTTATTTAAAAGTTAGAATTAAGAGTTGAAGGAGTGCCGAATTACCCAGGTGGCGAAGCAGACCAGCGAGCGAACCAGCGAGTGGAAACCAGGTCGCCTGCATACCAGCAAACAAGCCTTCACACCTGCGTGCATCATATGGGACCCTGCAAACTACTTCGATGACCCGACGCTATGACGATGATCGATGTGATTGGACCACGCATCTGCTACGCAACTAGAGGAGCTGTGATTGGGGCGCGCACCATCCCCGCCTCCTGATTCGTTCCTATACCATCATTGCACAGTATATAAGACCCGAGTAGTGGGCATTCAAATCAGTCACATTTGGAGTTGGGAAGGTGAACTTGCAGCTGGAGGAAGACGGAGTGAAGTATTATAATGGGATTGTGACTGTCAGTCAGATTATATAAGTGTGTGTTAAGTGTGTTCGGTGTAAACACTTACAGTATGTTGGTTAGTGAGATATGTGATTGGGAATTAACGTTAACGCTACTATTATGTACTTAACTATTTTAGTTGACTGACTTGTGGACTAAAGCAACTCTTTAAGTAATTGGGTTATGATAAAAGTAATACTATTGTTTTATATTAATACTTGTGAGTTCTTTAATTTTCTTTTAATTAAGCTTACATTGCTGGTAAGAACAAGAACGGTGATACTATTGTCTCATATTAGTAATATCGCCTTAATAACATGGCTGTTTTAATGTTACTTCTAGTGATTTCCTAAGCTGAAGAAAATTCTTTTAGCTTCAAAATATTATTTTTGCTTTTCATATTATTTGAGTGAGACCTGAATCGAATCTATGAAGCGATCCTGTAACTTAATTTACTCATAATCAAACCTCAATGTTACGTGGTTAAGAAATACATTTATCTAATTATTAAATATATATCTAACTTTTTATGTGACTTTGATATTAATCCTGATAATAGTAATATAATACTATTAACGTAAGACAAGAACCAAGAATAATAACTATATTAAATATAAATAAAAGGACATATAAGAAAACTATCTATTCATTTCAAAAAGGGTAAGAGACAGAAATATTCTTACCTTAATATTTATCTTTCAAGACTTGATATATAATTAATAGTCCTTCTTTAGATATAACTTATTCGGTTCATAACCATAGCCTACTAAGCTTCGGTTAAATAATAATTCTTTATAAATACTACACGACTTTAATTAGTGTAATGCCCTCGAAAATGTCCCGCACCCACAATAATACTAACCCAAGTTGACGTCAGGTATAGCGTAAAAGAGTCGTAGATGGTAAGTCCAATAAACTCATCTCGAGAGACTATCACCTGGTTCTTAAAGATAGTCGTAGATGGTAAGTCCAATAAACTCATCTCGAGAGACTATCACCTGGTTCTTAAAAATCGGACTAAGGTTTCTATATTTTTGTAAGTCCGTGGTAGTACAGTGGGTTAGCGCGCGGGCCTGGTGGTGATGGTGGTGCGTCACTAACCAGGGTTCGAACCCCACCCAAGGCATCTCAAAACCTGTGGGTTTTTAGGGGGGTTAAATTCCCTTCAGAGGTTCGTACCCCGCGCCAGGTACCAGGAAAGGTTGATTCAATTTCACTGATTTGATCTCTTACTGGCTGGTCGCGTGCCCAAGTAGCAGCTCGCAGTTAGGATTAGAGACGCGTATATTGTATAACACGGAAATCTCTAGTAACCTCATGGGGGTACTGATCTAAGTTTTATATTCTTATGGCAGAAATACGTAGAACACAAATCAGTGGGCGAACGTTAGATATCACTAGAGTTTTAATATCTGAATAAGGTAATTACGAGAGTCAATGTCGCCTGTTAATTAATGAGCACTGATCGCTTAGTACTTCCAAATGGAATGGTTAAATATGAGTTACACTGGGCAAGGTTTTAGCCACTTTATAGAAAGTTAATAAGTGAGTGTCAAACTAGTACTATAACACTTAGTACTAGCAACATGAATCTTGAAGAGTATTTGTAGATCTGGTCCTAGTTATCTTGCTTCCGGTGATGTTGGTTCCGCGGCCGTCCAGGGGGTCCATATGTGTGAAGTTCTCAAATACGTGGGCAGGTCCTTCTATCCAAATCTGCCACGGAGTCTGCCGGCTCTGGAATCTTTCAACTCCGGAACAACACAAGGGCAGAGCTAGAGGTTAACTGCAGGGTAGTGACCACTGGTTGGTGTCTAGCTTTCAACTGATTTGACTGGGGGCGGGAGCTAGATTTATAGGCTCGGTTCTGGACCCTGTAGACAGTAGGGAACTCGAGTCTTATGGACTTATTTGAGCTCTCAATAGATATGGGGACTAGGTAAGATGGTATTTACTGTTGTGGCACATGGCTATAGGAAGCCTTTATATTTTCATATAACTGAGCCTTAGTAAGAGGTACTATTTTGGCTATACTGGAAGTATTTAGGGGAGAGAGACTGGATCTACTTTGCGAGGAGGATGGGGACAGCTGTGATAGGAGCGTCTCTCTTAGATTGTTCAATCTTCATTCTATGGTATAGCTGAGGTGCTAATTTAGTGATCAGAGTATGCAAGAAAGGTAAATGGTTTATTGTGAGTTAATAGAGGTTAGTAAAGGTGTTAGTCATGCATGGTTAGTTCATTGATAGGAAGAATTCCTGTGCTACCTGGCAATGACTCAGAAGTAAAAACAGGGGCCAGGTATACCTCCGCGGGGGTGGGGGTCTCCCTCCTCGGGTGGGCAAAAAGGGGGGAGCTGGGCGCCCTCTCTCTGTGATAGTCGTCCGGTGGCTGTGGCTAGGGGCTTGCCATATCACCAGTGTTTGTAATAACCCTCTGTGTATGAGACAGATGTGGGTGTCCTTAATACCAAAACCGAAGGTGCCTTGGCTAGCTGGTTTTACTCGGCTGGTTGTTAATTGTAGGGTTTGCTGGATGTGGTGGAGACTGGGTTGCTAACTCTGCCACATTTATCTGGAAGTATGGCAATAGAAGTTAGTTACTGGCGAGGCGGCTAGCCTCGCACCGACGACCATTGGGTGCAGGGTTGTGAATGGGTTGTAAGAGAATAGATGGCATTCAAGGGGCTAGTAAAGTTCTAATGTTGTTCTGGCCTACTAAGTGAAGGTAGGCTGGATAGGAGTATATATATAAAAGGTTGGAGAGCGTTAGCAACGGACAATTCAAGGATCTTCAAGAGGTATGAGAGAGAGGCTAGGTCGGACAAGAGTCGAGAAGCGCGGGTGTCTTAATGAGAGGGGGGGGGGGAGTTCAGGGGCTACAGGGAAATTTGCCCCTAAGGTCCCTGGGCGTGGGGGTGGCATTAGGCTACAATTGATATTGGAGTTTGAAAAGACAGTGAAAGTACGTTAGTCAAATGCTACCGGGGGATGCAACTACGGGGTGGTATATGAGTCTGGAAAAGATAGAATTATGTAGTCAGTACGAGGGGTTATGGATACTATTATTTGGCCCTGGGAACTGCGTTTTCTATGAAATATATATATACCAAAATAGCGGCAGTTCATAGGGTTACTTAGTTATTGTTTCGAGGTACTTATGACAGATACTGGTAACAAGGTTATCTATACAATCTCTGGATGGGGTAAGAGGTGTATGATATGAAGCAAATTGGCGTAGTGTGGACTATGGATACGAAGGAGGCAAGTGGAAGACGTATGACAATTGTGGAAAAGTAAATGGAAAAAGGTGAACACAATGGCGGATAAAGATACTTAACCTAAGGATTGAATACATAGATTTATGGGGCGATGGGTCTTCAGAAAGCTTATTCTGGCAAGACAAGATGTTAGGGAATGTTAATATTAATACTTAAACTAAGGATTGCATACATTGATGAACGACGACATTATAGTCGTCGTCCTAATAAGGTGATGAAACCTGGTTGATCTGTACTTGGCACAATACGACACAAGGACAGTGCCGCTATGTCGTATCAATGCTGGTGGCAGTTAATATTATAGAGACACTTAGTTACTAGAGGAACAATGCAAGGGGGCGAATGAGCACGGGTTACATATATCTATACACGTCATGGGAAATGATATACGAGGTCTAGGGACAGGCGTGGGTGTTTTAACTTCTAAGATATATAACATCTACTTCTCGGATGTAAGAACATACATAGATATAATTATGGCTGTCTGATGTGTTGGCATTGGCTCAACGTCGGGACAGGGCATGGGTGTTTTTAATATGAATGTATATTCCTGTTCATCATCTTTGTAGTTAGGAGTGTAGGACACGAGGGGGTAGTGTACATGAGGTGTGGAAAAATGGTCAGTTTAGAAGGGGTATCTACGTGCGGCCTGGAGCTGCTTAGCCCTGCGGGCTTGGGCCTGTCTGAATTGGCTGGCTCGGTCAGCTGGTCCTTTCGTTCTGTGGACCTTTCCTTTGGGTGTTTCTGTGTGGTGTTCGTTCGTTGCTTCTGTGGTGGGCTTCTCGTTCTGGGGCATTTTACTTAGTTTCAGTATTTTTCCATAATTAAAGAGTATCAGTCAATAAAGGATACCAAGTCCTAAGATCCAAAAGGAAAGGAAGCAACAACAGGAAATAATTGTATTAGATTTGACTTTCGTTTTGCCTTCAGCTGACTGATACCTTAATATATATCTCTGTGCTATCTAGTTTCATCAAGTTAACCACTTGAGGATCAAGATACGTAACAATATATACAGTGTATATATATACATATATATATATATATATATATATATATATATATATATATATATATATATATATATATATATATATATATATATATATATATATATATATACGAATAACAATGAAGAGAAACACTAGGGCTTCATAGGGGAAGACGTTCAGCTATGTTCATTCTTCTTACTGTACATCTTCCATATTTTCTTATTTCATCCCATATTATTTTATATCTATCAGTTGATGCTTATTCTTTATGTGGTAAGCTATTTTCATGTCTTTATCGATCTCCCTAGCTATTTCTGTGATCTGTACACTTAATGTCCTCAGCAAACCATGGGTAAATGGAGGAAGGTGTTCTGGACGTGTGTGCCTATGTACGTGTTCGGGGAGATCTTCTACCTCATCTTTATGTCCGTGACTGTGCAGCCTTGGAACTCCCCCACCACCACCACCCAATACAGGCCAGTACCCGTCGACCTCACACCAGGCCACGAGATTGTTACCCTACTCCCAGACCAAGAGGATGGGCGGGTTGTGAACGAGACAAAGCCGCTGGAATAGATCTCGTAAAATAACCCCTTCACCACCAATATGTAATTTTCATCATATTCAGGTTATTCTTAGACGATTATCTGTAGTTTATAATCTACCTATACGATTCCAATGGATGAATACGATCTCAATAAACCCTCTTAGTAACATAGGTCCTTCTTGAACTGCATTAAGTCATCTTATTTTAGCCAGAATCAAAGGTAAATAGGAGTCATGGTGCTGCAGGGGTTAAGGGAAGATGGGTCGTTTTTCAGGTCCCCTTTAAATAAGACAAAAACATATTGAATACAAATAAATAACTCCCGACATGTTGATAGAATTAATACAAATAAATAACTCCCGATATGTTGATAGAATTAATACAAACACCTAAAAATTAAGTCAGTGGGTAACTGTTATTTTGTATGTATTTGGTAGCCAACGAATTTGACAATAATCTTGACCCCTTAACTTCTTATAACTCGAAATGAATGAAAAAAATCGGGCTGATGCTTCTATCATTTGGGAAGAGCCCACTAGGAAATAGATGTGGATATTTACAGCCAGTTTGCTCCAGGCCCTTTTGAGTTACAGAGAGGTCAGGGATCAAAATTATTGTCAAGTTCGTTGGCGCTACCTATAGGTATTTAGGTAGGTATTTAGCTTTAGAAATATTAGCTCGATTACTCTAGTCGTTTGTGAGCTACAGATGTTTAAGGGGACAGTGGATATTTTGGCGGGTCTATTTATTTACTGTATAATTATATACATGTATTTACTGTATAATTATATACATGTATTTACTGTATAATTATATACATGTATTTACTGTATAATTATATACATGTATTTACTGTATAATTATATACATGTATTTACTGTATAATTATATACATGTATTTACTGTATAATTTATACATGTATTTACTGTATAATTATATACATGTATTTACTGTATAATTATATACATGTATTTACTGTATAATTATATACATGTATTTACTGTATAATTATATACATGTATTTACTGTATAATTATATACATGTATTTACTGTATAATTATATACATGTATTTACTGTATAATTATATACATGTATTTTTTTAGTTTCCTCCCTAGACCTCCATCAAACTTAAACAATCATCCATTAGATCCCCCTACGAGATTAATCATCCATTAGATCCCCCTACGAGATTAATTTGAAAACAAAAAAATCGGTAGAAAAATGTCACGGCCCAAGGCCGGTTCCTCCACAATTACAGGCTCGCTATCGCTCGCCAGGAAAAAAATCGACACCTAAAGGGCACGAAAGGTCTTATTATTAACAAAGAAATGGGGCGAAAGGTCTTAAAATCAAGAAACTAATAAGGCAAATGTCTTAAAATCTCAAAAACTAATATGCTAAACATGAGGAGGTCCATAAAAATCGACTACCTCCCCCCTAACCCCTTCCGTACCTGCAACATCCTTGTAACTATACTCTATGGATTTTGTGCAGTTTAAGAAGGATCTGTGGTAGTAAAGAGGGTTAAGGGAGATAGTGCAAAGCCTGTTAATGGCTGGAGGTCCTTTTTAAACTGAATAAAATCGTCTAATAGTTGCCAGAATATAATACAAAGACGTCGCCGGTACAACAAAGGGCTAAGCGTTCCTTGCCAAACGTTATGAATCAGGAAAATTATCGTCAGCCACAGGAAAAAAAAAAAAAAAAAATCCTACTTCCCATAATTGGCTTGGGGGGGGGGAGCGTATTTATTTGCTCATTTATGTATTTTTTATTTTATTTTGTTTTATTTTATTGTTTTTTTTGTTTTGTTTTTTAGTTTCTTCCCTAGACCTCCATCAAGCTTAAAAAAAAACTGCACCATATCCTCCTTCAAGATAAATTTGTAAATTTTTCGATAGAAAAATGTCCCGGCCAAAGGCCGGTTCCTCTTAAATTACAGGCTCGCTATCGCCAGCCAGGAAAAAATCGACACCTAAATGGCACGAAAGGTCTTAATATTGACAAAGAAATGGGCCGAAAGGTCTTAAAATCGCCAAACTAATGGGCCGAACGTCTAATAATCTGAAAATTAATGGGGTTAAACATGAGGGAGAAGGGGGACCAAAAAAACTTCCTATTTCCCATATCCGGCTTTATCTTGTATCATAATTACAAGAATGCTATAATTTGATGCACTTGAGAAAAATATTTAAATATACAGTATAAGATTTGGTTTCGAATAGTTATTAATATATGTACTTATATTATTATTATTATTATTAGTAGTAGTATTAGTAGTAGTAGTAGTAGAAGTAGTATTGCTAGTATTATTAATATGTGTTTATTATTATTTGTTTGTATTTGTATTATTAGCAGTAGTAGCAGTAGTAGTAGTAGTAGTAGTAGTAGTAGTAGTAGTAGTAGGAACCACACAAGGGGACCCAGTAGCAATGGCGATGTACGCATTAGGTCTCTCGGTGTTGCTATCATTAACAAGACATGAGACGACACATGTTAAGCAGGCGGCCTATGCAGATGATCTCACTGGAGCAGGGAAAGTCAACGATCTCAAGAGCTGGTGGGAGCAAGTATCACAAGTGGGACCAGAAATAGGATACTTTCCAAATGCTAGTAAGTCTATACTGATAGTAAAACCAGAACATTATGAAAATGCCTTAGAAGCTTTCAACGGTAGTGAAGTTGTCGTAACAAAGGACGGAGAGCGTCATCTAGGGGCAGTAATTGGCACAGAAGAGTTCAAGAAGCAATACATGGAATAGTGGGGCAGCTTAGCAGATGGATGTGGACGTTCCGGACAAAAGCGCCAAATTTTTTCCACATTCTACCCATTGCCTTAGTTTCCCATTTTTGATAGGCACCACTTCCTCCTGATACATTATGGCAGCCATCTTGGATTTTTATGATCGCCATCGTAGAAAAACCTATATCTATCAGCTGCTAAGCCACTTAGGATCATGATCTTGGTGTCTAAACACACATTTTCTGGGTCAAGGAATGCAATTATACCATTTAGAAAAGGACTAGCTTGATTTTATTAACACAAAGAAAATGAATAGGCCTATAAGATAATTTACAGTCATCACACCAATTCTTCATGATTGCGTTACTTCTGACAATAACAAAAGTTGGCCTTTCTGCATGCACATCTTGCAGCACATCCTTTTGGACTCTTGCAGCCACATTTGACTAGTTCACTGCAGGCCTTACAGGCCACAGGTAATGTCGTCCACACAGGAACCCACGACTGGCTGTCCTCACCCAGAGTCCATCCCCAGCCTTCTGCACTCGTGCATGTTGTACACTATGCTCACTGGTACACCATATTCCACTCTGATAAGCAACTCGCTTACAATGCTGCAGCAGAGCATCCTAGGTTGGGGGGAGGGCCTCCATTGTCTTACACTTCAGGCAAAACAGCTCCTTTCTGGCATCATCCACATGTTCTAGGTCACTGGCCTTATCATACAGAATGACAGTGAAGCGTTCCAGCAGCTGGAAATGTTGATCACCAAATGATACATCTGTGTATGGATTACGTGCCATGTGTGTAAAGGCTTCTGTCACATCTTGATAGCAAAGCCATGCCTCCCATGCCGACTTCTTGCCTCTCCCAAAGAATGCAGACGTGGTATCGCATCCTGTGAAACTGTGGAAGACAGGGAGGGCAACAGACTTTTCTGTACCCAAGACTTCACAGATAGCATTGATGTGATGATATGTAAAGTGCCTGCCTGTACCAAAGGCAACCCAAATGTTCACATCTTGGCATAAGGTGATCAAGTGATGAAACTTGCCAATAAGGATCACCACTACATCGGTGTCAACAGTGCGCACCAGACAGTTGGTACAGCCATTCAGAAGGGCATCCTGTAAGTGGATCAGCAGCCTAGTATCCGCTTCTTCATGGTCACACTGTGCCATGGATCGATCAGTTCCTCGGAGGAGAGTAGTGGGACCAGATGTGATGATGATTTCCTTGTCTTTAGGGCAATCAACAGTGGCAAGTGTGCATGAAAGCGTCCTCCTGGAGTTTTGCAAGAGCCAACGCAGTCACCTGGTGTGCATGTCTTGTTTTGGTGAGGTGGGTGGCCTTCAAAAAAGAGTTAGCAGTTCCTGATGATGCAATGTCTGCTTGTGTCAGTGCATTGGTCCATCCAGATCCCTCCAAGTATAGTCACCATATGTTTTCCACATCGCCATCTCTATGTGGAGTCCACCCAACATTGCTATGATCTTTTCTTCTCCATGCGTGTCAGGCCAGTTCCACTGGGTAAATTTGGCAAGTGCATAGAGTGGTGCATCAAAGGCGATAACTGGTATTTGTCCAGGATTGAGAAAGTTTGTTGCCCACTGCAAAACATTCATTCCATGCTTGATCATAGCTGCTGTAGCTGCTTTCTCATAGAAAAGGGGCAAGAGCTGTGTAAGGGTGGTGTGAACATCTACTGATATATCTTGCATGGAGGCATGGAATGCTGACCAGGCTACAGTGTCACCCTGTTCAACTGCATATTTCTCCAGTAGTTGACAAGCATGCTTCAGCCAGCTCTCCTTCAATTATGCACTTGCCAGTTGTCCCTGTTTTGGTGCTGTTAAATTTGACAGTTCTGGAACTGACACATTTGCTGTCTTCAGAGCTACAGCTGGTACAGTGGTAAAGTTGTCTGGCAACTGGTGATTCTTCTTGGTATCAGCCAAGCGCAGTTTGATATCCTTCTGCCTCTCCCCCAAGTTAGACAAAGTTGGAAATTGAAACAGGCTGATGCCCGTGCCATGAAATGAACCCTTAGCAGTTGTACTTGAAGGATTATGGTCCAAGTTGTCAAGCGCACCAACAGTAAAAAGTCCATGTCGCAGTTGAGCAGGAACGACAGCTCCTTTGTACTTAAAGTCATCACAGACAGCAGTCCCAATCTGGTTCTCAAGCTGAAGAACTCTGTCATAACATACACTGAGGCCCAAGTCATGTAATTGTGTGATGAGCTTTTTAGACCTGGTGTCTGTGCGAATCTTCATTCCAATGTACAATGGCAATGGTGGTTCCCTATCCAAGCAATGGCGAGATGTTGAAAAAGAAGAAGGTGCATGTGTCTTGAAATTGTACAGAATGGTCTGAGAGACTGAGGTTTGCCTGTGAATCTGTGAAATCTTGGTCTTTAAGGTCAGCACCAATCAATAGCATGGACACAAGAGTCTTGAGAGTAGATGGCACTGACTCTTCCTGACAACCAGAAGGAAATTTGCCATCGAAGTGGAAACCTTTATTGCTGACAATCTCCTTGCGCATTAGCTTAGCTGCCTTAGCCAGCAGTAATGCATCACCTTCATAAATCACATGCCATGGCCTGTTTCTACATATCTTGCATGCCTTGTTCAAAAACCAGAATCTTATTTTTGCTATCACTTTGTTCTTGAGCTTGCGGGAAGTATGCTAGAAGTTTTTCCTTGAAGTGGGTTCGGTTAGTCTCTGTTTCAACACCAAGGTTCCGCAGTCGCTTTTCATACAGCTGATACAATTCCGAAAATTTGAAGTAGAAGGTCCCAGCTTCCACAGTTTTCTACATGAGTAAATAGCTTCACAAGTGCTCTTGCTTTCATCCTCTTTTCTTCAGAATGAACTCCAGATGCTTGCCCTTGTTGCCGGATCAGTGATCGATGGCGATTCCGTAGTGTTGTTAAGCACTCCAGATGATATTTAGCTTCAAGTGCTATGAGATCGCCACCTTCCAATCTAGCCATTAATTGTGTTTCCTGCAGTTCTGTAGCAATCTTTCTTATATTCCCATCAGCTCCAAATGTTCTAAACTCATGGAGGTGTCCATCCTTTCCACAACAAATTATACAGGCCATTTTGTCCATCGATTGACGCCGTGGTCGTTTCTCTCCATAGGTGTTGCTCCCTGTAGCCTCCTCCCTGTCTCGCTTTTTAGTAGCTCTTTCCAGTTTGTCTTTACTGAATTTTACATTGCAGGATTTGTGCCATACACCCCGCTTTTGGACCAGTTCATCTGTAGTTATCTCTTCTCCAAACTTCAGTACTACTGGCAATGCACCTAGGCCTCTAAAAGCATTAACGTTATTTAAGAACTTGCTGTATGCTCCGAACTTGTCCCCGCTCCCTTGTACATTGAGTGGGCATTTCACAGGCTCTGTAGTCTTTTCTTGACAGATCAAGCACAGGCTCCAATCCATCTTGCTAGTTCAACCTGAAAATAGAAAAGAAAAATATTAGGATTATGTTATACCGTAATAATTTTATGTTAATTTCTGACCAAATAACCATTCAACTTTATTATAAATGGTATGAATGTATTCCTTAACCTCGAAATTGTATGTTTGGACACCAAGATCATGATCCTAAGTGGCTTAGCAGCTGAGATATTGATAGATATAGGTTTTTCTATGATGGCAACCATAAAAATCCAAGATGGCTGCCATAATGTATCAGGAGGAAGTGGTGCCTATCAAAAATGGGAAGCTAAGGCACTATGTAGGATGTGGAAAAAATTTGGCGCTTTTGTCCGGAATGTCCACATCCATGTCAAATCTTGCCCTAAGCTGCCCTACTAGAAGAGAAGGTCAGAGAGTGGGTAAACGAAATAGAAATACTAGCCAAAATTGCAAAGACGGAACCACAGGCTGCATATTCGGCATTCACATAAGGGGTCAAACACCGCTGGACCTACTTGATACGTACCATTCCAAACGTGGGTCCACAACTTCAACCGCTAGAAGATGCCATCAGAGACAAACTCATCCCAGCTTGGATGAAGTCCCACACCCCAAATGCTACAGAGAGGGAATTGCTCGCACTTCCTCCTAGGTTAGGAGGGCTTGGAATCATCAATCCGGTGAGGAGGGTGACAACGGAACACCAGAACTCAGTAAAGATAACAGAATCTCTCACTGAACGCATCGTAGCGCAAGATCCTGACGACGAAGTGGACCAGGCGGACATCTACAACATCAGAAAGACCATCACGTCAGAGAGGCAAAACTCACAGAAAAATGACCTGGCACAATTGATGCGACAACTTTCCCCGAGACTAACAAGAAAAGTACAAATAGCACAAGAAACGGGTGCTTCAAATTGGCTGACAACACTACCAATCAAGGCAAAAGGCTTCAATCTAAACAAACAAGAATTTAATGATGCTATTATAATAATAATAATAATAATAATAATAATAATATTTAGTCAGTCAGCAATTTACAGAGTTGGTACCACATAGTTTGTTACAAATATGACATGTACCAGCCTTGCATAATTCCAACTAAGGATAGCCCAATAAGGCCGTTAGGCGTATTTCCATTGGGGTCCTTGTGCACTGAGGTATGATTGGCCGATTGAAGGACTGCCCGATCGATGCGTTTGTGGAATCAACAACGATGCAGACCACAGCATGATATGTAAGAAGGGAGGATTCATCAGCATCAGGCACGATGAAGTAAGAGATGTATCGGCGAACATGCTCAGGGAGGTGTGTAGAGATGTGGTGCGCGAACCATCACTCATTCCCTTGGAGGGAGAGATCTTGCAGCATCTTGCAGATCTTGCAGGCCAACACATCCAACGAAGCACGAGTGGACGTTAGTGCAAGAAGTTTTTGGACAAGAGCACAGCGAGCGTTCTTTGACGTAAGAATATTTGACCCAATGGCCCATAGCTACAGCGGGCTGTCTCTGGAGGCTGCACACAAGAGGAATGAACAAGAGAAGGTCAGGGCATATGGGGAAAGGATCTTAAATATCGAACATGGCAGCTTTACCTCACTAGTCTTCACATCTGGAGGGATGGGACCTAGGGCCCAGTGCTTCTATTCAAGGCTTGCAGAGATCATCGCAGAGAAGAAAAAACAGCCCAGGAGCCACGTTGTAGCCTGGATGAGGTGCCGTCTATGTTTCTCGTTGCTCAGATCAGCACTACTATACCTGCGGGGCACAAGACTGTCTGCACCACAACCAGCGACGGTGGCAGAAGTGGACTACGAGGCAGCAGTGGCAGAGGGTCGCATAGGAAGGAGACTGGATTGAAGTTGCATGGTGTTGAATAGTAATATCTGATGCTTGTAAAATAAAATGTATGAACAATATTAAATAAAAATCAATGTAGTAGTAGTAAAAAAAAAAAAAAAAAAAAAAAGAGTACTAGTAGTAGTAGTGTACACTATCTCTCTCTCTCTCTCTCTCTGTGGCCTTGACCATCCCCATCTTCTCATATGGGGAGATGGGTAGCTTTTTGGGCGATTTTTGGATGTATTCATTATTGTTCTAGTTTCCTCCCTAGACCTCCATCAAATTTAAAAAAACATCCATTAGATCCCCCTGCTAGATTAATTTGTACATTTTTCGGTAGAAAAATGTCACGGCCGAAGGCCGGTTCTTCCAACATTACAGGCTCACTATCGTTCGCCAGGGAAAAAATCGACACCTAAATAGCACGAAAGGTCTAAATATTGACGAAGAAATGGGGCGAAATGTCTTAAAATCGACTAACTAATGGGGCAAACCTCTTAACATCTGAAAACTAATGGGGCTAAACATGAGGGAGAAAGTGGTCCAGAAAACCGGCCCGTCTCCCCTTAACCCCTTCCTTACCGACAACGTCCATGGCAACTCTGGCTACTATTAGACGATTACATTCAGTTTAACAAGGGCCTCCAGTAATTAACAGGCTTCTAACTATCTCACTTAACCCTTTTTACAACCACAGAGCCTTCTTAAACCGCACAAAATCGTCTAAAGATACCAAGAATTAATGTAATTCAAAAGACGTCGGCGGTACAGGTTTTAATGGTGGGTATTTTATTTATATATCTATATTTTGTTTGTTTATAATTGTTTTCTGAATGTTCTTGATCATACTTACAATTATCCTGGGTAGTATAGGAAAGACACACCAAACCACAAACACCCAAGAGAGAGGGTAAAGGAAATCCCCATGACGTCTACAAGTGACACTCCCTCCTTCGAGGCTGGGAAGTAACTGGCGGATTTTGAAAGAGTCCCTCCTAGTATAAGGTAGAAGTGTTGCTTTGCCCCGATACCAAAACTGCCTAAGCTGAATAAAATTGTCTAAAAGTGGCCAAAATCTGATAAAAATTACGTCCCTGGTAGCCTACTGAATGGAAAACCAATCCCGAGCATACATACGCTCAACTTTTCGAGTAATCAGCCAATCAGTAATTCGACATTATTGTGGCGGGACTAATTCACTAATCTTCCATAGATAAGGGTCGTATTATACTGAGAGGGATACAATAAAGAAAATAGATCTATATTAGTGCTCCTAATTTCGTTTTCCTTATAAAACTATTCATAGAAAACTGAGATATTGCAGGTAACTAAATAAAATATATCAAAGTGTTTCCGGGGTAGAAAAAATAAATAAAAATAAAAAGTTATAAATACCCTACGTGCTCTATAGGTTTCTTATGTACCATACTGCATTGTCGTATATGTCATTACCGACACAAATGCCTTATATGG
Organism: Paralithodes platypus; assembly: GCA_032716605.1. Lineage (NCBI taxonomy): Eukaryota > Metazoa > Arthropoda > Malacostraca > Decapoda > Lithodidae > Paralithodes > Paralithodes platypus. The sequence continues at coordinate 605,013 of CM064534.1, read as the reverse complement.
GACCTAATATAAAGCACTGTAAAAACAAAACTCCCTATCGACGGCGGCGGCGCCAAAATGATGGGGTAAAACCTAATTAAAAACAATTCACTCCTGATGTAATAGAGCTAAAATTGGTGTCAGATATTGAATTCAAAACTAGCTTAACTGAAATAATTCAGACAAGTGGGATACCTCTATTATACATGCATACGAAATCTGTTTTGTTTTGGTGACTTTAAATGTCCCGCGCGAGATCAGCTGACGTCCCTTTAAACTTCCGACCAATCCCGCGCTAGACTCCAGTACAGCCTCACTGCTCAGCCAATCACAGGGCCCCTTAATGTCAACAAACACAACCACAACAACAATGGTTAGCAGCCTAGCAGGTATTTTAAACGACTATATATAATTTATGTGACTAGGCCTATGATCACTAAATATGTGGCCAATATGTGATGCATCGGTATATGTAAATTAGGCTGTAATAATAGCCAAGGCTTGGTAGATATCATATAGGCTAGGCTAACAGGTTCAGTGGTCCCGTTCTCATGATGCCAGACCTCAACTCGAATTCGGGATAATAGGCTAGGCTATATATTTACTTTTTGACATATATTTATACTTAATCGTCTTGCACCTCCCATCTTTTTACATTGGTAATTATAGGGAATAGGCTCGCACCCTTATTTTTCATGTTTTTTCCTCTAGATTTTGAGAAATGAGTGTTTTCATGGTCTTGGTTATAATTCCAATGTGGGATACACGATGGGTTGAGGGGGGGCTTGCCCCCTCACCCCCCCCCCCCCCATGAATGATTGAAATCGTCATCTATGTTGCCAGCAGGGGGTAAATATCGATTATACTGCATAAAGAAGGCGTTTGTAAACATTGAGGATGTCCGAAAGAGCTCTGAGATTGATTAGAATGGGCGTTTTTTCGGTAAGATTAGGAGTAGTGGGCGTACCACTACCGACACAGCATAAAATAATCATCTATAAAACATTAACCTAACCGGTCAATTTAAAGATGATGTAATTAAATTGCTAAAAAATAGTTTCGATTGTTTTTATGTAGTTTAGAGTTGTGTAAGGGTGTTTTGATGTGTGAAAATAGGAGTAAATGCATATTTACCCATTAAACAACAATCTAAAAACACGTCCCTTCACTCGCGAAAAATAACTATTTGGCCATAACCGTTTGCCGTTGGATACAAAATATGTAGAGGGGGGGGCAAGCCCCCCCCCTCACCCCCCCCCCAAGATTTATTTAAATCATCATATATTTAAACAGTAGGGGGCAAAAAAAAAATTTCCCCAACGCTTCTTCTTCTTCTTCGCGGAGGATGTAAACAAAGCCACCCGCCTCTTGCGACGTAGGCGATATAGGGGATATTTTGTTTTTTTCAGGATGAGTAATAAATTTGTACGCGCATTTAGACACATATAGGAATGAAATACATGGTATAAATACACGATAAAATCGATTTATGAATTTAATTACATCATCTGTATATTGTCCACCTAACCTAACCTAACCTAGTACTACATGAATACTAGGTTAGGTTAGGTTAGGTTGTTTGGTTAGGTTAGGTTAATGTTTTATAGACGAGTTATGCTGTATGTTGGTAGTGGTACGCCCACTACTCCTAATCTTACCGGTTTTTTTCTATTAGGCCTAATATCGGGTTTTATAAATGTGATCAAAATTATTCTCCCACAGTGGATTATACATGAGTACAGTATAAGGATTCCATAGACCTACATTGTCCCTAATAAATTATGTATAATAAGGCTGCGAGCCTATTCCCTATAATTATCAAGTTTTTTTGTTAGGTTAAGTATTTATAGATGATTTATGTTGTATGTCGGTAGTGGTACACCCGATAACACAACTCATACCAAAATGGGTAACTGTGGAGCCTAATAATCGGGTTTCACTCCCATTTCATTATTTTCCCTTTTTTTTTTTTTATTGGTTGAAGGGTCGGAGGATCCGAAGATCCCTTTTCACCCTGGCGCGTAACCTATTTTACTGTCAGGCGAAACGGAGGCAAGGGGTGTGAGGAGAATGCCCAAACATCTCCACCAGCCGAGAATCGAACTCGGTCCTCCCGGTTAGAAACCGAGCGCTCTACCAATGTCGCTACTGGCCACCCCCACTTTCCCATGTCATCACAAGTTTAAAATTATTCTCCAATGGCTCATTAAGGGAGCCCACCTCGCTTGTTTTTCTCTTTCTCTCCCTCTCTCTTTGGCTATTCGGCCCCATTCAGCCTACTGTTTTAAGACGATTACCCCCATCCAGGTGTCAATATTTCCTGGCGAGCGGTAGCTAGCCAGTATATATATATATTGTTTTTGACAGCAAGCAAAATTTATAAATGTTTTCGATAGCCTAGAAAAATTTCTCCGGCAAAGCCGGATTTCTCCATACAATGATGGCTCGCTATCGCTCGCCAGGAAAAAATCAACACCTGGATGGGGATAAATGTCTTAAAACAGTTGGTTGAATGGGGCCGAATGGATAAAAGACAGAGTGAAATGCTAGGTTTTACCAGGGTTAAATAGGAATGGGAATTATCCCCAGGCTACCTTTAGGATCAACCTTTCCTGGTACCTGGCGCGGGGTACGAACCTCTGAAGGGAATTTAACCCCCCTAAAAACCCACAGGTTTTGAGATGCCTTGGGTGGGGTTCGAACCCTGGTTAGTGACGCACCACCATCACCACCAGGCCCGCGCGCTAACCCACTGTACTACCACGGACGTACAAAAGTATAGCAACCTTAGTCCGATTTTTAAGAACCACGGTGATAGTCTCTCGAGATGAGTTTATTGGACTTACCATCTACGACTATTTTACGCTATACCTGACGTCAACCCGGGTTAGTATTATTGTGGGTGCGGGACATTTTCGAGGGCATTACACCACATTCCTTTTTAGTTAGGCTAGTCCCTAGCCTCGTAAGGTCGTAGGGTATCGTAGCCTTTTTGCCTTAGCTATCTCAATATGGTTTTTAGGGTTCGCGTGACGGGTGCTCCACGTAGCTACCTGGTCACGTTCCTTAGCTGCCATCAATGAAATGCTAGGTTTTACCAGGGTTAAATAGGAATGGGAATTATCCCCAGGCTACCTTTAGGATCAACCTTTCCTGGTACCTGGCGCGGGGTACGAACCTCTGAAGGAAATTAACCCCCCTAAAAACCCACAGGTTTTGAGATGCCTTGGGTGGGGTTCGAACCCTGGTTAGTGACGCACCACCATCACCACCAGGCCCGCGCGCTAACCCACTGTACTACCACAGACGTACAAAAGTATAGCAACCTTAGTCCGATTTTTAAGAACCACGGTGATAGTCTCTCGAGATGAGTTTATTGGACTTACCATCTACGACTATTTTACGCTATACCTGACGTCAACTCGGGTTAGTATTATTGTGGGTGCGGGACATTTTCGAGGGCATTACACAGAGAAAGATAAAAAAAAAAGCAGGTGACCCCCCTTAAGATGATTCTCCAATGGCTCATTAACCAAAACTGTACGATAGTTTCCATGACAGTTAGCCTATTTATAATTATTTTTCTATGCCATATAAACTAGCCTATAGCGGTATAATCCTACGTAGTGGGAAGAATTTATATCTCGAATTTGACCTTGTCACAGTATAGGCCTACTGTAATTGTTATTTGTACTGTACTTATATAGGTATTATGTGAGTTAAGTACTGTATAACTTTATTTTAATACCACAATTTCTTTTTATATATTTGAAGATAAATATGGAATCTATATGCTCTAAAGATCATATGAAAATTTGTTTTAACCCTCGGCAAAACCTAATAAAAAAGTATGGTACCGGTACTAAAATGTCTTTTTTGTAACAAGGTTGTCAATACGGTGTCCAGTTATCGACAGCTCTAAAGATCATATGAAAATGTGTTTTAACCCTCGGAAAAACCTAATATAAAATAATAAAAGTATGCTAATAATAATAATAATACCGGTAGTTCTTAAAGCTAGCGCATGCTAAGCCAGCTAAGGATAGCCCAATAAGGCCGATTAGGCGTATTTCCATTTGGGGTCTTGATTATTGGGCAAGAGTTGTGTTATCGGGCGTATCACCTACCTCTGACCGGGTATATTCTAGTGTTTACTATACCCCTTTGAAAGGACATTAGCCTAACCTAACAACCTTACCTAACCTATCCTAGTATTATGGGTGCACTTCGCTGTTTGACATAAACTCACGTGTTTACATGACTTACGCCCAGTAACACAACTCATTCCAATTATTGTACAGTACAGTACAGCATATGAAAGAATTAAAGTATGGTTTATAGTTCAAATTGTATCTTTGGAAGTGATAGAATGGCCAAAACAATGCTATTTCAAGTTAATTTTCTTGTATTCCTCCTCATACTCATTCAAGTGTTCAAACAAAATTGCTCCGGTTTGACACCTTTTCTAGTACCATGTCTGCAACAAATGTTTAGACATAATTAAACTCTTGTTATTTTCCCATTATAATTCTACCCTTATTTTCAGGTTGGACCAGCCTTGAGGACATGACTCCCGGTGAAGCAACCCCACGGAGAAGTTGGCCGGACTCTTGCCCTAACAGAGTGGAAATAAGACGAAAAGGAAAGAAAACCATTTGTCATCAGCAGAGATAAGACAGAAAGGAAAGAAAACTATTTGTCATCAGCAGAGATAAGACGGAAAGGAAAGAAAACTATTTGTCATCAGCGGAGATAAGATGGAGAGGAAAGAAAACTATTTGTCATCAGTGGAGAAAAGACAGAGAGGGTACAGTAACCAGCATTACCACAAAGCACCTTGCCCAGGACCAAAGCCATTCCCAGGATCTTGTGCCCCTGGGAGGAGGGCAGGTGGGTGTTGTGGTGGTTTGGTCCCCGTCGCTGCTCCTCTAGAATTCACAGCTCCGGGGGAGGGGGGCCCACAACGTAGATGGCACCACACCAGAACTAGAACCAAGACCCTAGAGGGCTGGTGATCAACAACCAAACAGGTATCCTCTTCATTCTTAACCCCTTCTTTACCGGCTACATTTCTTTATAATATTCTTGCTATATTTAGACAATTTTGTGCAATTTAAGAAGGATCTGAGGTAGTAAAATGGATTCAGTGAGATAGTTTAAAGCCTGTTAATTGTTCTAGGCTCTTTTTAAACTGAATGAAAAAATCTAATAGTAGCTAGAATAAACTTAACAAGATGTAGTCGGTACAGAACTGGTTAAGAACATCCATCAACATACCCATGTTACTTATTCATATCCCCCACCAAGCCCTCTACCATCCCTGACTAGACCTGTTGTTGCTTGAATTCCTTTGTACTCATCACCAAATATCACCTTTTGTTCCCCAAACCTAGCCCCCATGACATCCTGGAGGGCGGTCAAAACCATAAGTTCTGACCACCTACCGATCATCATCACCACCAAAACCAGAATCACACCAGCCAGACCTATGAGAGTTCCGTATGAAGCTCAGTGGTCTGGTTAATCTGCTCTACATAACTAACTAACCAGAATCACCCCAGCTGGCTACACATACACTAATTATAAAAGAGCCAACTGGGAAGCTTTCACAACTGAAACAGAACAATAGCTCAAAACTCTAAGCAGTACTGGACATCTATCACAAACATCAACAACGCCGTACACTCATTAAATACAATTATTCAAAACACAGACAAAAAACACATCCCTATAGGCAACAGAAAGCAACACAACCCCAATTTTACACTAGAAATTAAAGACCTCATCAGACAACGCGACACACTGAAATACTCCCCAACACCCCACACACAGGACACTACACAAAAAAAAAAAGCGCTAAGCACTCAAATTAACAACAAAATACTAGAACAGCAAACACTCCTAGAAGGTCCTGATGTGGCGGCGTCTACGCCGTGGGGCCACCTCCCGAGGCTGCCAACCGCGGATGGCTGCCGACCCTCCACAGCAGAAGACAAAATCAACGACCAGTGGAGGAAAACCGGATGCCGGCCGCGGGGAGCAGTTTCGGGAGCCAAACCGTCACAACCATCCCCTGCCCCCTCCTTGGGGGCACGGGTCCTTGGAGCGGCTTCGGTCGCGCCGGGAATTTCCACACCTCTCACACCACACACACACATCACACAGTTTTTCCTACACCGAGAAATGACTCTCCGGCTGTCATTTCTCGAAGACTTCTTCTAGCCGGAGACATTGAGAGCAACCCAGGACCCACGTTCACATACATATGTCCAACTTGCTCAAAACCCATCACTTCGAGTCGCCATACTAAGGGTTCAGTTCTCTGCAATTCATGTGGGAACTGGACCCACTTCACCTGCACAACACTTGCCTCCAAGAAACACTACACAAACACCTGGACCTGTTCCTCATGCCCCTCCCTCTCCCAGTCAAATCCCTCGCCTAAAACCCGTCCACCTCTCCTCCCCAACCCACCTAACCTTCCCATATCATCCACTCCCCCCCCTAAAACCCGTCCACCTCTCCTCCCTAACCCACCTAACCTTCCCATACCATCCACATCCTCAACTCAACACACCACACCCCATCCTAATCCATTCCAACCCCCATCTCCTGCTCCCCAATCCCCACCCCCACCTCACCCATCCCAACCCCCAGCCCCTCGCTCACCCCCACCCCCCCATCACCCCCACCCCCACCCCATCCTCGTGCAGCAGCACCCAACATACATCGTGCACATAACATTAACATTCTTCAACTGAACATAGATGGCATCAACACAAAGAAACACGAACTCTCACACTTCATCAAACAACACAACATACACATTGCCATCTTACAAGAAACAAAACTCCGCACAACACAAAAAACACCCACATTTCATAATTTCACCACCATCAGACAAGACCGGGCTGTCGGCGGGGGCGGTGGACTCATCACCCTGGTACACAAAGAAATATCATACATAGTAACCAGTGTACAAACCAAATCACTCCTCCCCCCAAATGATAACACAACAGAAATACAGTCAATTAAAATACGCACTGGCAACAACTCCAACATAACCATCATAAACACATACATCCCTCCCCAAACATCCCCTACAGTACCAAATGAATACAGACCACACTTACAACACATCACAAACACCCCACACACCCCACACATCATCCTGGGTGGTGACTTCAACGCCAAGACGTCGGCCTGGTTTGTCGACAACCCCGACACAGACAGAGGGCTGGTACTACAAAACCAAACCGATAACCTCATCATCCTTAACGACATCCATCAACATACCCATATTCCTCACCAAGCCCTCTATAACCCATCATCTCCAGACATCACCTTTTGCTCCCCAGAACTCGCCCCCACAACATCCTGGAGGGTGGTCAGAACCTTAGGCTCTGACCACCTCCCGATCATTATCACCACCAAAACCAGACTCACCCCAGCTAGCCACAAACACACATACACCAATTATAAAAGAGCTAACTGGGAAGCATTCACAAATGAGACAGAACAACACTTCACAACTCTAAACAGTACACCCATCACTAACATCAACAATGCTGTACACATACTCAATAAAACTATCCAAAACGCTGACAAGAAACACATTCCAAGAGGTAACAGAAAAAGACACAACCCCAACTTCACACCAGAAATTCAAAACCTCATCAGACAACGCGACATACTGAAACACTCCCCAGCACCCCACACACAAGACATCACACAACAAATTCAAGCACTCAACACCCAAACTAACAACAAAATACAAGAACAACAAAAACTAAATTGGAATAACTTCCTACAAACACTTGATCACAAAACAAACCCCAAAAAACTATACAAAACACTAAACAGCATCACACTTTCCAACAGCAACACAACACAATCACATGCTGCAATCACAACAACAGACTCTACTCCTTCATGTAAACAACAAGCAAACACTCTCATCAATCACTTTTCACATGTCAGCCACCTAAAACCTCACAAAGACGACCGACGTGTCATCCGACGTAAGAGACAATTCCCCACAGACCCTGACTATACACCCTTCACCAATCACCAGACAAAGCATATCATCAACAATCTCAAGCACTCACCCGCCTGTGGCCTAGACAACATAAGCAACATACACCTCAGACACCTGGGACCACAAGGCATACAAGCACTCACTAACATATCAAACTACAGCTATTCACACAACACAATACCAGACATTTGGAAGCATGGTATCATCATCACTTTCCCCAAACCCAACAAAGACCCCACGCTACCCTCCTCGCACCGCCCCATCACACTCCTTTGCTCCCCCTCCAAAGTCATGGAACGCCTAGTATTACAACTAATTACACCTGACCTACCCCTAGCTCCAACACAACATGGCTTTAGGCCACTGCACTCCACAAACACTCTTCTCACAGACCTTACACAAAGAGCTTTCGACGGCATCAATTCAGCTAGACCACCACACAGATCACTATTAGCCACACTCGACATTAGTAAAGCCTTCGATGCCATCCCCCGCCACAACCTAACAAACAAAATCTACAACACAAACATGCACAACAACACAAAACGGTGGCTGGCCAACTTCCTAGCAGGCAGATGTGCACACGTATCTTTTGCCGGTCAGTCATCTAAAATCAGAAACTTTCCAAACGGAGTCCCACAAGGATCCGTCCTATCGCCCGCACTCTTCAATCTGTACATGCACGATATAACTACACCCAATACGCCCCAAATAAACTTAGCCTCCTATGCAGATGACATAACACTCACATGCACACACCATGACCCAAAAAGAGCAACAGATCTCCTTCAACCCTATCTCAACACACTACATGGCTGGTGCACTACAAACAGACTTAATCTAGCCCCAGCCAAATCCACCGCAACCCTGCTCACAAGTTGGACAGGAGAACACGAATACATCCCTCAACTCACCATAAACAACACACCCCTAACACATACACACACACCCAAAATCCTAGGAGTAACATATGATACTCATATGACATTCAAACAGCACACCACAAACATTAAAAAGAAACTGACACCCAGACTTAACGCCCTCAGGTCACTTGCTCACACAAAATTTGGACACAACAAAGAAACTACCACCACAGTATATAAACAATACATAAGATCAGTGATGGAATACGCAAGCCCAGCCTGGGCTTCTAACCTAGCTGAAACACATCATAAGACCTTACAGACTATTCAAAACAAAGCCCTGAAGATCATTACAGGCTGCACAGCTACTGCACCCACAGATCACCTACATCAAGAAACCAAAATCCTCAAAGTCAAAGACCATCTGGACATGAGAGGCACTCAATTCCTGGCAGCAGCCTCCACGAACCAAGACCACCCACTAAACTACATGGCAACACACCCACAGACACCAAGAAATATCAAAACAACACCCAGCACACGGTATCACACACAATTATTGTCCTCTCTCCCTCCCTGCCCACCCCGAACCAACTTCCAGAAGCACATCCATACTCATATCTCTCACCGATCCATCCACTCACTCACAGACAACACACAGCTGCATGCACGACCTCCCGAAATCCATCCTTCCGAATCCTCCCTTCCTCGCGAGGACAGAGTCCACCTGGCCAGGCTGAGATGCGGACACCATCCAGCTCTCCTGAGCTATCAGAAGAGACTGGATGACTCCGTTGTCGACGCCTGCCCGGGATGTAACACAGCACCCCATACCATTAAACACATCATAGAAGACTGCATTTCACACAACCACTTACGCCAACAACACAATCTACACTCAATGAGAGCTCTGTGGGAAAGCCCGATCGTGGCCATGGCCTTTCTCAGGGACTCGGGGCTGTTCGGCCAGGCAGCTTAGGGAACAACAACAACAACAACAACAACAACAGCAAACACTAAACTGGAATAATTACCGGTACATCCAAACGATCACAAAACAAAAACCAGCAAACTCTACAAAACACTAAACGGCATAACACTCTCCAACAGCAACACAACACAACACAATCACATGCTGCCATCACAACAACAGACACCATACCTTCAAACAAACAACAAGCAAACATCCTCATCAATCATTTTTCGCAAGTCAGCCATCTTAACCCCCGCCGTGACAATCGACGAGTCATCCGACGAAAACAACTACAGTATTCCCTACAGACCTGGACTATGCACCCTTCATTAACAGTCAGACCAAGCACATTATCGACAACCTCAAACACTCACCCACCTGTGGCCCAGACGAAATAAGTAACATACACCTTAGACACGTGGGACCACAAGGCATTCAAGCACTCACCAACACATCAAACTACAGCTACTCACACAACACAATACCCAACATCTGGAAGCATGGTGTCATCACCACAATCCCCAAACCAAGCAAAGACCCCACACTACCCTCCTCACACCGCCCCATCACTCTCCTTTACATCCCCTCAGAAGTTACCAAATGCCTCATATTGCAACTAACCACACCTCACATTCCCCTAGCTACATCACAACATGGCTTTACTAAATAATTCGCTGACCTTTTATCTGATTCTCCGTCCTTTTCCTTCCCCCCCATCATCCGTTTTTTGCGTAACCTTAAGCTCCTTTCAGTAATCTGATCTATTCCTTCGTGCCAGACCTATGAGAGTTCCATATGGAGCTCAGTGGTCTGGTTAATCTGCTCTACTTAACGAACTAACTAACACGGCTTTAGGCCACTACACTCCACAAACACCCTACAAGGCCAGGGCCCAGATATACTAACCAATATACAAACAACATTGACCATAAATGCAAACAAAATATCCCCTAAGGTGGTAAGTTTTCTTTATCTCCACCCTTCTGTTGGCATCATGTTGTTGTTGTTGTTCCCTAAGCTGCCTGGCCGAACAGCCCCGAGTCCCTGAGAAAGGCCATGGCCACGATCGGGCTTTCCAACAGAGCTCTCATTGAGTGTAGATTGTGTTGTTGGTGTAAGTGGTTGTGTGAAATGCAGTCTTCTATGATGTGTTTAATGGTATGGGGTGCTGTGTTACATCCCGGGCAGGCGTCGACAACGGAGTCATCCAGTCTCTTCTGATAGCTCAGGAGAGCTGGATGGTGTCCGCATCTCAGCCTGGCCAGGTGGACTCTGTCCTCGCGAGGAAGGGAGGATTCGGAAGGATGGATTTCGGGAGGCCGTGCATGCAGCTGCGTGTTGTCTGTGAGTGAGTGGATGGATCGGTGAGAGATATGAGTATGGATGTTGTGACGCCTCCCGGCGCTAGCAGAATGGTTGCGTGGGGCATTGCAGCTCGCTAGCGCTCGCCAGGATGGGAGGATGGGCTACAGTTGTCCTAGAATGATCTGCTTTATGTTATTAGTGTCGTGTTGCCACAGACAGTCTAGAAATGGTCTTTGTTTTGGTCTGTGACCGCGCCTTGTATTTTATATTCGCTATAATATAAATGTTGCTTGTGTGAGAGGCGAGCGAGAGAGAGTGACGGGGTACACCTGGCAGCAGGGTTAGCTATCACGCGGCCCGCTTGGGCGCTGACGGCGTTGGCGGCCGGGTGGTCAACTAGTCCCTGCCCATCGCGGCCGCGTGTTCTTTACCAGCTCAGAGCTTGCCTGACACGCGTATCGTCTACATCCTTTGCAATTCTGTCCCCCATACTCGCCACTTTGCATACTATTTCTCTCTCTCGACTTCTCCTTTCTCATTCTCTAATCTTTATTAAACTCAACATCCCTTCTGGTTTCAGCATAGACGTTCACCGTCGGCCAGTCGTATTGTACGCGAAGCTCTCAGATATTTCCATGTATTAGGCTTTAATGAGGTTTGGAGAGACGGACTTTTCCGTGTGTGTCCTCTCTCGGGAAGGTTGTAGACCGGTATATGTCTCCCTGGCAAGGTGTTGAGTGATTCTGCTGGGTTATTTAAAGCTAGACTAGGGGTAAGGTTACTGTGTCGTTGTCTCCGATGTGTGCAGTGTTAGCTAAGCCCTGCACGACATCGACAGGTACTGTGGGAGCCTAAGTTGTCTTCGGGTGGGTTTACTTTGCGAGCACAGCGCTGTGGTGTGAGAGGGCCATAGCCTATCCCTCACAACATAGTGCTGCCTCTTTGTGTTGACTTCTGAGGGATCGCCAGGATAGAACTAGGTACTAGAGACCTAGATTTATCAAGAGAGCATCCCCGTCATATAACGTAATCTTCATTATACCACCTTCGGACAACGTTAGGCTACGAGCCGCATGCTCGCCCATTGTTGCCCTGCCTTGATACCCCAGCTAGACTTTATTAACTAAGCAGACACTGGTTAGAGATAAGCTCCATTATTATATGTATGCCACATTATTATTCACTGCACTTTTGAGCCGAGGTTGTTGTTGAGTTGCACAACCCTAGTAGGCTGTTGCGTTGTGTCACGAAGCATTTCTTTAGTTGTCGAGCATTACTACCTTTGCGCAGTCTTTATTATTCGCCTGCCTATTATTACTATATGTCCTATTATTTATTGTGACCCGTATTCTGCATTATAATTGTTCAAGATTCTTTACGAACATCTTCCCAGCATCAGACTTATTTCAGAAGTTTCCAGTTGATGTTGCAGGACTAGCATTGCACTTTCTTTAATACAGGAGTGCCAGTTATTTGAGTATCTACCGTAACGTTAATTAATCACGTTAACTATCTTTTCTTTGTTTAACCTAATCGAGTAATCTTTTACTGTTTGAGAATAGGCTGTTTGATCGAGCGTCAGCCTAGTGTGTGTGCACCAGTTACCGAGTCATAGGATACCTCGTTGTCCAGGCACGACTCAGGGCGGTAATGGTGTTTTGTTTTCCAGGGTTTAAGGCAGGGGTTGGATCTAGTGTTACCGTTGTTGCATTTTGCCATTATCTAGTCCAATGTTGAAGAGCCCTGTGTCTTTGAGAACCTGGATCGTAACAAATGGCGACCTAGCTCAGGATCTTGTGAACTAAGAGATAATTGCAGGATTTGTTTTATTGAGGAATATAGTGGGCACGTTGATTTTTTTTGGCAAAGTAGTATAGCACTTGAGAGTCTTCAGACATTTTTGGCAAGTGAATAGTGCTACATAAGAGTTTGGGGTACTTCTTTTCTGAATATTGTGGTGAGAAATTTTTGTGAGCATCATGTCTTATACCGGGTCAGAGGAGAATGGAGACACAGTACGTAATGTTGAAACTGAGGAACAGCAGCATGATGAAAGGGTTAATCGGGTGAACTGTGAGGAGGATGCTAGGATATTTTTGCAATGGCCTGTTACTGCCGAGCGGTTGGAGGGTATGGATCGGTACGGTCTTCAATGCCTGGCCACAGCTATCGGTCATGCGGTAACTAGCAGCATGACCAAGGATAACTTGATAACGTGTGTACTGGGCAGGGTGACTGGTGAGCGAGATGGGTTGAGTGCTCAGAGCCCTTCGGCCATGCTTCCCCTACACTCGACTCCCAGCCATCCCAGTAGTTTGCCGACCCCGGGTACGCTTCCACAGGTGGGTGGTGACTGGCGGGGTGGGTTGCCCCTGGTGGGACCACCGGTAATTTCAAACATTGTAGCACCTTCACCTCCTCAAGGGTTATCTCCAGAATTATTGCTTCAGCTCGAATTAGCTAAGATCGAAGAGAGAAAGGCTATCAGGGCGGGTGAGCAGCAATTAGAATTAGCCAAGATAGAAGAGAGAAAAACTATCAGTCAGCAGCACATAGAGCTAGCAAAAATCCAAGCTGATTTAGAGTCGACTAGGTACTGTGCCGACATGGACGTAGAGAAGTCGCGAGTAGAGACAACGGGACAGCGACTTGGGGCTGGTAACCGTGTTCATGAGCCGTCTCTCTCGCACTTATTGAAACTGGTTCCGGTGTTTGATGAGAGTGGTGTTACAGAATTTTTCGCACACTTTGAGAAGAAGTGCCAGGAACACCAGTGGCCAGAGAATAAATGGGCAGCACTTGTATCCTCTAGATTAATAGGCAAGGGTCTTAAAGCCTACGATGCGTTGCCTATAGAGTCGTGTATTATCTATGAGAAACTCAAGGAGGCTGTCCTGAGAGCATACGAACTACAACCAGAGACGTACAGGTTGAAGTTCCGGGGTGTTACCAAGGGTCGGGAGAGCACCTTTTTGGAGCATGCCCGGGAGCTGTCCGATGCTTTTGGGAATTGGCTGAGGTCGGAGAAAGCTACTATGTTTGACGACATTAAACAGTTGGTGCTTTTAGAGCAGTTTTTCAAATGCACGGGCGGCGACCTGATGTTAAACCTTAAAGAAAAGCAACCAAAAACTCTACAGGAGGCAGCTGAGATGGCTGACCTCCGGCTATCACTAATTCGTGGGTGCGGGTCTGCCCAGCGTAGTGAGGCAGGTAACAAGGGGCGTGACGCCCCACCCCCCCGAGTTAGTGATATACCTTATGCAAACAAGTACAAGAGCCATGATACCAAGACTGACCACAAGACTAGCACCGTCCCGTTTAAGAAGGGGCCGGGCCCTTCCCAGTACCAAGGGAAGCCCAAAGGGGAGTTGGAGTGTTATCATTGTCATAAAAAGGGGCACTTTGCAAGAGTCTGTCCTAGCAAACCACCTACAGCAGCTGTGTCTTTGGCCTGCAACATTGGTGTGTCTCCGAAGTCATCTGAGTTTGCCCGGGGCAGTTCGTCAGAGGCTGAGGCACAGCCAATGCAGAAGCACCTGGGAGGCTCGAACCCTGCTCAGGATGTTTTTTGCGACCATAGAGGGCGGGGTTGCGTGATGTGGGCGGGGCGCAAGCATGGAGTAGAGGTCTTGCGTGATACAGGTGCTTCCCAGACTCTGATGAAAAACTTGACTGGCTACCCTATAAACGCGGCTCGGGTGGTGGTGGTGCAGGGTATTAATGCAACTCAGTCATACCCGCTGGTGCGGTTGGAGTTGGAGGTGGATGGTGTGGCACGTGAATTGGCTGTCGGGATTGTGGAGAAACTGCCAGTGGAGGGCGTCGACCTTCTTCTCGGCAACGACTTTGCAATGCCCGCTTCTGAGGTTCTACCCTTAGTCGTTGCCGAGAGGCCGGCCGACGTGAGTAGGGAAGAGCAAGAGTGGGTCGAGCGGTGCCAGACACAACCCATGGCGTGTGTTGTCACCCGAGCTCGGGCAGCTAAAGTGTCACAGCCTAGTCCTCCGTCTTCAGACCAGCGGAGGGAGGAACGATCAACAGGAGGAGGCTAAAGCTGGAGTTGGTTTTAAGAGTTTTGACTCGGCGGCTCTCCTGGGTGATTCAGTATTAGCACCATTACTTAATTCTGGAGTAGCCCCTGGGCCTGTCATCGAGAGTGACGAGGCTGGGCATGACGAGTCTCCACGACAGCAACGTTATGTACATCGAGAGAGACAGAGGGAGCAGCCCAGTATCGGGGAAGGTCATGCATTGCTCCGGGAGCAATTAGATCGCTTGGCACCCTCAGATATACGTCGGTTGCAACTAGAGGACCCTGAGCTCCAAACGTGTGCTAATGGAGCTGTAGAGCTCGACGAGGACGGCGATGCACAGCCAGGAGATTTTTGTATTTAGAAGGCATCCTCTATAGGCGTTTTCAAGACCCTAAACGTAGTTGGCAAGAGGGGTCCGGAGTAGTGGACCAGCTGGTGGTGCCACGGGAGTGCAGGGATAGCCTACTGAGGTTGGCGCATGACATACCACTGGCAGGACATCTAGGGGTGAGAAAAACGGTGGCGGCTTTAGAAAAATTGTTTTGGTGGCCGGGGTTGAAGGGGCAGGTGGTAACCTGGATAGCAAGGTGTCATACGTGCCAGAGGGTTGGAAAACCTAACCAAACAATTCCGAGAGCCCCGTTGCACCCCATTCCTGTCAGTGGACCGCCCTTCAGTAAGGTCATCATTGATATGGTCGGACCCCTACCCCCTACTAGTGCCGGTAATAAATTTCTAGTAACTATCATGGATGTGGCCACTCGTTATCCTGATGCATATCCAATGAGAAATGGCACGGCGAAAACTGTTGTCCGGAATCTGCTCTTGTATTGCTCGTGGTATGGTTACCCGCAAGAGGTGCAATCGGACCAAGGTTCTAGTGTTACATCTAATCTGTTCAAACAAACTATGATTCAGCATGGCATCAGCACTGTCGTCTCTTCTGCGTATCACCCGGAGAGTCAAGGGGTGTTGGAGAGGTGGCACGCCACGCTGACAAGCATGCTTCGATGTTATTGCGCAGAGAATGGAAAGGATTGGGACCTTGGTCTGCCGTATGTTTTGTTCGCGGCAAGAGAAGTACCTGGAGAGAGTCTCGGTTTCAGTCCGAATGAGCTTGTTTTCGGGCATCAGGTGAGGGGTCCTCTCCACATGGTGAAGGAGATGTGGGAGGGCACTAGGCATGTTGTTCTGCGAGATGAGTTGCGGCCTCTTGTTCCTGAGCGACGGGAGGAGTTGTTCACTAGGCTGTGGCAGTCCGTCCGCATGTTTGTTGCTTCTCCAGGCCTGATGTACGGGGTAGAATCCGACATGGAGGCTGGAGACAGTGCAAGGCTCGAGTTGGTTCCCTACCGTGTGAATCCTGCTCGACAGCCTGTTGTGAAGGCGGAGCTGGACGGCGTGTGGAGAGGGGGTCTGAGGGATGAGGAATGTCGTGAGTGGTCGTTGCCAGTGGCTTTGCAACCTGAGTTTGGTGGCAGAGTCTGTGTGTATGTTGATTGCAAGAATGTGGAAGCATTATCCCTGACAGACGCCTATCTATTACCCAGAGTTGACGACACCATAGACCGCTTCGGGGCTGCCTCGCTCATCACGAAGGTAGAACTAGTGAAGGGTTATTGGCAGGCCCCGTTGCCGGAAGGAGCGAAGAGAAGTGCCAGTCTTGCGATGGACTGGGCAGTTTGTCAGTGTCAGGTGTTGTTGTGCTGCCGGAACACAAGTTGGATGTGTGGCATGCTAAGGGCACTGATAATGTTTTGGCTTTGTTTGCAGGAGAACCCTCGCTGTTCAGTCAGTGTCTGTCGTGGGTGGAGGATCCGGGGTAGGCTACCACAGTATGTTGGTATAGCCTCCTGTCTTGGCTCGCGGTGTATTTTTGCGCTGGTGCTTGTTGGCTCGCGTGTGTAGCATCAGCGTAGGGTCGCAGGGCAGGAGTTGTTGGCTTTGATTAGAAGAAAGTTAGGCTACATCTATAGTAGCCGCCAAAAACAACATTAAAATAAAATATGAAAAATTATATAAAAACTCTTTCTTTTTGATAATTAATTTTAAGATAATATTGTAGCTGAGTACTGAGGGCAGATGATTTTCCCTCAGTAGGCTGTGCTTCTTAAAGCTCGCTCTGGGAGCACAATGTTATGAATTAATGTATTATGTTTGGGAAGGGTGATAAGATTTTTTTTTATATATATATATATAAATGTTGTATTTTTTTTTGAGGAGACTGAGCTTGCATTCCATGAGTGGCAGAGTGGTTAGGAGTGGCAGATTCTAGCGACATTCTGCCTGTTCAGATATGGGCTCATGGTTGAGTGTCCCATATCTTGGGGGGGGGTGTGATGCCTCCCGGCGCTAGCAGAATGGTTGCGTGGGGCATTGCAGCTCGCTAGCGCTCGCCAGGATGGGAGGATGGGCTACAGTTGTCCTAGAATGATCTGCTTTATGTTATTAGTGTCGTGTTGCCACAGACAGTCTAGAAATGGTCTTTGTTTTGGTCTGTGACCGCGCCTTGTATTTTATATTCGCTATAATATAAATGTTGCTTGTGTGAGAGGCGAGCGAGAGAGAGTGACGGGGTACACCTGGCAGCGGGGTTAGCTATCACGCGGCCCGCTTGGGCGCTGACGGCGTTGGCGGCCGGGTGGTCAACTAGTCCCTGCCCATCGCGGCCGCGTGTTCTTTACCAGCTCAGAGCTTGCCTGACACGCGTATCGTCTACATCCTTTGCAATTCTGTCCCCCATACTCGCCACTTTGCATACTATTTCTCTCTCTCGACTTCTCCTTTCTCATTCTCTAATCTTTATTAAACTCAACATCCCTTCTGGTTTCAGCATAGACGTTCACCGTCGGCCAGTCGTATTGTACGCGAAGCTCTCAGATATTTCCATGTATCAGGCTTTAATGAGGTTTGGAGAGACGGACTTTTCCGTGTGTGTCCTCTCTCGGGAAGGTTGTAGACCGGTATATGTCTCCCTGGCAAGGTGTTGAGTGATTCTGCTGGGTTATGTAAAGCTAGACTAGGGGTAAGGTTACTGTGTCGTTGTCTCCGATGTGTGCAGTGTTAGCTAAGCCCTGCACGACATCGACAGGTACTGTGGGAGCCTAAGTTGTCTTCGGGTGGGTTTACTTTTGCGAGCACAGCGCTGTGGTGTGAGAGGGCCATAGCCTATCCCTCACAACATAGTGCTGCCTCTTTGTGTTGACTTCTGAGGGATCGCCAGGATAGAACTAGGTACTAGAGACCTAGATTTATCAAGAGAGCATCCCCGTCATATAACGTAATCTTCATTATACCACCTTCGGACAATGTTAGGCTACGAGCCGCATGCTCGCCATTGTTGCCCTGCCTTGATACCCCAGCTAGACTTTATTAACTAAGCAGACACTGGTTAGAGATAAGCTCCATTATTATATGTATGCCACATTATTATTCACTGCACTTTTGAGCCGAGGTTGTTGTTGAGTTGCACAACCCTAGTAGGCTGTTGCGTTGTGTCACGAAGCATTTCTTTAGTTGTCGAGCATTACTACCTTTGCGCAGTCTTTATTATTCGCCTGCCTATTATTACTATATGTCCTAGTATTTATTGTGACCCGTATTCTGCATTATAATTGTTCAAGATTCTTTACGAACATCTTCCCAGCATCAGACTTATTTCAGAAGTTTCCAGTTGATGTTGCAGGACTAGCATTGCACTTTCTTTAATACAGGAGTGCCAGTTATTTGAGTATCTACCGTAACGTTAATTAATCACGTTAACTATCTTTTCTTTGTGTAACCTAATCGAGTAATCTTTTACTGTTTGAGAATAGGCTGTTTCATCGAGCGTCAGCCTAGTGTGTGTGCACCAGTTACCGAGTCATAGGATACCTCGTTGTCCAGGCACGACTCAGGGCGGTAATGGTGTTTTGTTTTCCAGTGTTTAAGGCAGGGGTTGGATCTAGTGTTACCGTTGTTGCATTTTGCCATTATCTAGTCCAATGTTGAAGAGCCCTGTGTCTTTGAGAACCTGGATCTTAACAATGTGCTTTTGGAAGTTGGTTCGGGGTGGGCAGGGAGGGAGAGAGGACAATAATTGTGTGTGATACCGTGTGCTGGGTGTTGTTTTGATATTTCTTGGTGTCTGTGGGTGTGTTGCCATGTAGTTTAGTGGGTGGTCTTGGTTCGTGGAGGCTGCTGCCAGGAATTGAGTGCCTCTCATGTCCAGATGGTCTTTGACTTTGAGGATTTTGGTTTCTTGATGTAGGTGATCTGTGGGTGAAGTAGCTGTGCAGCCTGTAATGATCTTCAGGGCTTTGTTTTGAATAGTCTGTAAGGTCTTATGATGTGTTTCAGCTAGGTTAGAAGCCCAGGCTGGGCTTGCGTATTCCATCACTGATCTTATGTATTGTTTATATACTGTGGTGGTAGTTTCTTTGTTGTGTCCAAATTTTGTGTGAGCAAGTGACCTGAGGGCGTTAAGTCTGGGTGTCAGTTTCTTTTTAATGTTTGTGGTGTGCTGTTTGAATGTCATATGAGTATCATATGTTACTCCTAGGATTTTGGGTGTGTGTGTATGTGTTAGGGGAGTGTTGTTTATGGTGAGTTGAGGGATGTATTCGTGTTCTCCTGTCCAACTTGTGAGCAGGGTTGCGGTGGATTTGGCTGGAGCTAGATTAAGTCTGTTTGTAGTGCACCAGCCATGTAGTGTGTTGAGATAGGGTTGAAGGAGATCTGTTGCTCATATTGGGTCATGGTGTGTGCATGTGAGGGTTACGTGAGATAGTTCGAAGGCTGTTAAGGGGAGACGGTTGTTTTTCTGGTCCCCTTCCTCCCTCGTGTTTAGTCCCATTATTTTTTTTATTTTTAGACGTTCGGCCCATTTGTTTGGCGATTTTAAAAAGACCTTTCGTCCCACTTCGTTATACATTTTCAGACCTATCGTGCCATTTAGGTGTCGAATTTTTCCTGGCGAGCGATAGCGAGCCTGTAATTGTAAGAGGAACCGGCCTTCGGCCGGGAAATTTTTCTACCGAAAAATGTACAAATATATCTTGAGGGAGGTCTAGGGGATGTTTTTCTAAGTTTGAGGAATGTTTAACAAGGAAACTAAGAATGTATGAATTAATGAATTTATAGTCCAAAAAAACAGTTTGTGTCCCCTTAATTGCTGGAGTTTAAGAAGGATCTGTGGCAGTGAAAAGGGTTAAGAAGCCGGTTAATTGCTGGAGGCCCTTTTAAAACTGAATAAAAGCATCTAACAGTAGCCAGAATATAATGAAAAGTACATCGCCGGTACAGAAGGGGTTAAAAAGGTAAAGACTATCTCAATTAATCCCCATATCCCCCGAATCTGAATAAAATTGTCTAATAATAAGCGATGGAGGAAGTGATTGCAGAAAAGGATATAGGAGTAGTGATAGACAATAAGTTAAATTTCTCAGAACATTTAGCGGAAAAGATAAACAAAGCCAATAGAATTGTAGGGCTGATAAGGAGGACATTTGTGTCACTTGACGAAGAAATCTTCAGGAATCTCTATACAGCGCTGGTTAGGCCGCACCTGGAATATGCGAACCAGGTGTGGGCTCCATTTATGGTAAAGGATATAGAAGCAGTGGAGAAAGTGCAGAGGAGAGCTAGCAAGCTGGTACCAACGTTGAAGAACGCGGGCTATGAGCAGAGGTTGAGGACACTGGCATATAGGAGAAAGAGAGGGGATATGATAGAGACTTTTAAGATAGTGTCAGGAAAGTTCGATGAGGATGTGTGTGAAGGTATCTTCTTGATGCGGGAGGGAACAAGAACGTGAGGACACTCTAAGAAAATTTACAAAGAAAGAAATAGGCTTGAGAAGGCAAAGAACTCATTTTGTGATAGAGTGGTAAATGAGTGGAACGCACTGCCCCAGTATGTAGTCGATTCCGAATCAATAAGGGAGTTTGAAAGTAATCTTGATAAAGCATGGGGAAGACAAGATTTGAAGTTTGATTATAAAACAAAAGTACAGAATAGTAAAAATGTTGCGTCTGCTACCTCCGCCGCCAACACCGTGAACGACCGCAGCAGTGCAAGTACTGGTACTGAGCTGGATACACAGGCATAGTTTGCCTTTTTCCAGAGGATCTACTGTAAGAAACTGTAAGAAATAAGATGAAATGATCAGAGGGAAATAAGGCATCATAAATGTTCAGAGTATCCAATATCCGGCCCCTGCAATCTGTTTATAGTTGTTGTTTGTTTATTTTGCAAGTTTTACATTTTACATTATAATTATATGCATAGCTTCACTGGTGTACAACACAGCACTGAGTTAAAGTGTGGATAATGGACCTACCATTAATATTCATTTATATCAAATAATTCTAGTCATATTACAATACCTGTACAGTACTATGTCGGCAACAAATGTTTAGACATAATAAAACTCTTGTTATTTTCCCATTCTAGTTCTACCCTTATTTTCAGGTGGGACCAGCCTTGAGGACATGACTCCCGGTGAAGCAACCCCACGGAGAAGTTGGCTGGATTGACAGAGTGGAGACAAGACATAGAGGGTACAGCAATCAACATTACCACTAAGCACCTTCATCTACAGAATTATAAGAGATCTCTAATATAAAACAATTCAGGCCAAAATTCCAATGCTGAAGGAGATAGCTCACCAGGAAGATGTATTATTACTGGTGCTAGCAGAAACCCACGTGAAGGGAGACCACATGAACGATGAAATATACAACGATAAATATACAGCCAGGTCTCGATATACACGCACAGATTCACAGATTCGTTTGGACACGGTAACCCCCAAAAAGTGGGGATTGGGATTGGGCCTGAGCATATAGATAGATAGAACCCCAAAAATTCCAAGGTCGGCCACAACACAGAATTTTGTTTGTATATACTGTACAGTACTGCCTTCAGGACCGACAGACAAAACAGAAGGCACGGTGGGGTAGCCAACTACATCCAAGATTATGCAGTTTTTAACACCGTGCACTTCCTTGATTCATATTATTTTCACCAACTAACTTTACTTATGAAATCAACAAATACATGTGGCACTCCAATGACTCAAACCTAGGATACTCAAACAGAAATTACACACATTTATGCTTTACACTATCAAGACAGGGCTAGGGCATGCCCTTGTTATAGGGACTTTACTGGACATATGCCACGAATCACTATACCTGAGCGTCCAAACTCTTGACATCTACCAATGGCACAGCCTGGGATCGAACTGCCTTACTTTCCCCCACTATCTCCGTCCTTACCACGCGACATGCATGAGCACAGCTCTTGCCTCTGTCATTGAGACTGAGTGTCTCGTCTCATCCCCGGCCACACCATTGACACAAACACAGTCACACATACATATATAGAGAGCATATATCGAGGGAGACCTGTACATATATAGAGAGCATATATCGAGGGAGACCTGTACATATATAGAGAGCATATATCGAGGGAGACCTGTACATATATAGAGAGCATATTGATTGCCTGTCTCACACAGACCTGTACATATATAGAGAGCATATTGATTGCCTGTCTCACACAGACACAGACCTGTACATATAGAGAGAGCATATTGATTGCCTGTCTCACACAGACACAGACGCACGCACGTTCAAGCGTAAACCAGAAGATTTGTTATTGCTTTTGAGTTACTCGCACAGCTACCCGACTACCCACAAAGCTGCGTTTTTTACCATTCTCAAGCTGAATGAAGGTACATGATCATGATATTTGGTTGGCTGTTGAACGTTTATTTTTAAGAGATAAGCAGGTATAAAACAGGTGTATTAGCACAAAATGTGACTGGGTGGGACAAAAAGAGGAAAGAGATTAACTAAGAATACAGATGAATAAAGAAAAAGAGCACAACACAAAGACACAATAAGTACAGTACTGTATAACATACATACATACATACATACATACATACATGCATACTGTACATACATACATACATACATACATACAAGTTTAAAGACCGTTTGTCCACAGAGACTGTGGTTACAGTCACACGTCCTAAATGGCAGCTTTCCAGGCGGCCTTGTCAAGGGCTGCCTCTGTTGTCAAGTTCTTTATTTTGAGATCGGACCGGAGTACCCGAGCCCACGTCATTCTAGGTATAACATAAAATATAACTGCCTAGGGAAGTGCCGATGGAAAGGCATTAATACTTCCCGACTTTCAACTGAACTGGGTGACTGGCGCTTGAATATAACCTCGTAATAGCATGTATGTTCCATGTATAACTTCCCTGCATCCTCTAAACTATTAAGTTAAAGGCCTACATTGAGCAAATTAGTGTGTTTAATTTTATTTTCTGTCTCTTTAATAGTATAAACTATATGGCCTATGTCAATCAAGTTTTGTTGCCTAAGCATTGTAAGCTTACAACCAAAAGTACCATGCTCTCTTTCCAGTACCCATGAGGTTAGCACTTATATAAATTTTTGTGTTTTTGTGTTTTAAACTCTTTTGCATCTCCTTAGGTCCAGGTGCATCTCTTTAGGGTTTCATGATAAAAAGGAGATGCATGTCTTATTTATCTTTCACTCTTAAAGAAAGACAGGTACAATTTAAGCATTTGACCTGAAATGTTTACAGTGCTGTACAGTATAGGGAAAATCAACCAGGAAATCTGTACGGAAATTTACACCCTGATTTCTATAGCCTTTTTCAAGTTACAAGAGGTTAAAGTTACAATTTGTAAGCTAAGTCTTGGAGATGAGCACATGGTAATGCATTACTTAGCATGTACCGTACCCCTTACATGTTAGTCCTGATCTTAAAATCTTAACTGTCTTGATAGCGTAATGCATAAGTGCGCGGAATTTCAATGTGAGTATCCTAGGTTCGAGTCCTTGGAGTGCCACATGTATTTGTTGATTTCATTAATTGAGTTTAGAGGTGAAGTTGGTTGGTGGAAAAAAAACATAATAAATCTATACACTTCTAATCCATTTTCATTATTTGTCCAGGTGGTTCTAGCGGCCGTAACGACAACACCTGGAAATCTTCTGTGAATGAAAGTCGACCTAGCTTCATCGTACAACTAGTGGCTACTGTCAACAACACAGTGAAAGCATTGTAGTTCTTCAGCAGGAGGTTAGTGGATCAGTTTATTGTAAAATAATACCATTAACTCTTCCAGTATGGGTGATTATATATTTTTATTTATTCTGGTAAGTTCTTTTGCGTTTATCTTGTGTCGTCCCAGTTTTGGTTTGTTTGTTTTGCAAGTTTTACATTACAGTATAATGAAAGTAAAATAGTATGAATAAATTGCTAGTGACTTTCTTTTAATTATCAGTTGACCAATCAGATGAGTTAACCACTTCATAAGAAACTATACTTGTAATTCAATCACAGGCATTATATTTCCATGTATAAGATCACAGAGAGGAACAGAACTAATGTGGGCAACTGTACAACCCCTGAATTACTTTACTGTGTTAGAAAACCTAAGTAGAACCCTGGAAACCACATAAAACATAGCATAAAAAAGTAAATGTCTGAACTCGCACAGTAAGCTATAAGATTGTTTTATTCTTCCATTACATACAAAACATACAATGGTTTAGTGTCATTTTTCCATTACATGCATTGTAACGGCTCAGACGGGGTTACCTTTCAGTAGTTGGAGTGTACTGTAGTACTGTACAATAAAGTCCCACCACAGCACTGCCCCACCAAGTCATCACTGTGGCTGATGTTGGTATAGTGCTAACCATGCCTCAGCAAGACTCAACAGAGTCCCCCTGCAGCACTTGCACCTGCAGTATCTGCAACCACACTAGCCTTAACATGTTACAAAAAAAAAAAGCACCATAAGAAGACTCAACTGTATATTAGGCAATTTGGACTATAGAACAATATAGTCCTGCCCCAACACTGCTCCAACATGCAAACACTGTTGCTGACACAGGTGTGGTGCCAAACAACGCCCAGGTAAGACTCAGTCCCCTGTGGCACATATCCGCACCCCACCAGCCTCGGCAGTGCAATACCAAAGACAGTGCTAAGATAAAGACTTTATTGCATAGTAATGGCTGTTGGTCCACAAGTCTATCGCCATCCCCCCTATTAGTCGCCTTGTATGACACGCAGTAGGATGCATGAGGCATATTTTTTGTTTTCCTCCACCATTAGATCATGGCCCCCTTATCCCCAGGGGGGTAATGGATATAAAATCGTAGTCATGTACTTCACCTTTATCTGCCTTGATGGTGTAATGGTTAGAGTGTTTAAGATCTTTATGTGGTAACCCAGGTTCGAATCCCGGGAGGATCACATGTTTTCATTAATTTCATTGGGAGGTACTCACCTAATTGTACTCACCTAATTGTAGTATACAGGATTTGAGCCTAAGCTCGTGTTGTCCTGTCTCTCTCTCTACATTTATCCAATTTTGCTTTAAAAGTTTGGATATTTCTTGCTCCCACCACCTCCCCATCCAACTTATTCCAACACTCAATGCTTCTATACGGGAAGCTGAACTTTCTTACATCAGACTTACATATAACTTTCCTCAACTTACAATCATGACCCCTGGTTCTTCCCTCGTCCCTCACCACAAAATCTCCCTTGTCGATCTTCTCAAAACCTTTCACACACTTAAACATCATGATCATGTCACCTCTCTCTCTCCTCTCCCTCAGCGTTGGCAGCTTTAGCCTCTCCAATCTCTCCTCATAAGGCAGGTCTCTAAGGCTAGCTATCATCTTAGTGGCAACTCTCTGAACTCTTTCCAGTTTTTTATTATGTTTTATAAGGTGTGGAGACCACACCACTGCTGCATACTCCAGTCTTGGTCGTATTATTGTCCCTATTATTTTTGCTAACATCTCTTCATCTAAATAATTCAGAGCTATTCTCATATTAGTCAACACTGCATAGGTTTCACCAGTTATTTTATTTATATGCTGTTCAGGTGACAAGCTGTCTGCCACAACTACCCCTAGGTCTTTTGCTTTCACAGCTTTACTAATTATTTCATCTCCTATTTTATATCCCCAAGAAGGTCTATATTTAATTTTTCCCATCTCAAGAACCTGACACTTACTCGTGTTGAATTCCATTTTCCAAGTGACTCCACTCATATAACTTATCTAGGTCTCTCTGTAATTCTTCACAACTACTCCTACTTATAATATGCTTCATTAATTTTGCATCATCAGCAAACATAGATATATATGAGCCTATTCCCATTTGAAGGTCGTTGATGAAAACCAAAAACATGATTGGGGCCAACACCGATCCTTGAGGCACTCCGCTTTTTACCCTTTTCCACGAGGAGAACTTTCCTTTTATTACTGTTCGCATTTCCCTCCCAATTAAATAGTTTTCCATCCACTTTAATAATACTCCCTCAACCCGCCCCACAGTCCTGAGCTTCCACAACAATCTCTTATCAGGCACCTTATCAAATGCCTTCTTGAAATCTAAGTAAATACAATCTACCCACCCCTCCCTCCCTTGTACAATGTCAATTACCCTATCATAGTAACTCAACAAATTTGTGGTACACGAATGACCTTTTCTGAACCCGAACTGCTTGCTTGAAATTATTTCCCTCTCCTCCAACATACCCACCCATGTTTGGTGTTGGGAGTGAAATGAATTAAATTATTCCTCTAGTCTTAGATAAGTGTTGCCTTATGTATTATAATGTATGTATGTATGTATGTATGTATATATATACTCAGGCACATACCCCATTGCTGGGGGTGGCCGACACGAGACAGAGCCCGAACAGAAACAACATTTAAATTTCTTATTCTCAGGGTCCAGGACCACTTTCGCGTTCTCTCGCCCATTTCTCTGTCTCGTCGAGTAGGAGAATTATACAAGGGGAGGAGGATTCCTAGCCCCCTGCCCCCTATAATATATATATTATATATATAATTATATATATTATAATATATAATAATATATTATTATAATATAATATTATATTATATAATAATATAATTATTATTATAATGTAAAACTTGCAAAATAAATATTTGTGTTTAACCCTTTGAAGACTGGTGATGGGCTGGTCTATCAGAGTGAGAACTGAGCAATCTCTGCCATACCCATAACTTACTCTGACTGTTCCTTTTACTTTTATATTTTCTAGATCTCAAGTGACGGCGTCTCTTCCATGGATTGACCTCCCAGTCTACCTAGATTGGAAGCCAAAGCGTCAAATTTTTTCCTTTGTCCCTCAACTTTCTCTTCATAATTGCTGAGGGGCACAGAGCCCTGGGTGGGGCTTTGGTTTCCCGGGCGTTTCCGCACCCTCCTCAGCTCCCCGCCATGGAGTGGCTTCGGTCACCCAGGCTTTATTGTGGTCGGCAGTGAGGGTTCTGTGGGGGCGTACGGTTATGACCTTGGCCTTGCTCGGGGCCTTGGGGCTGTTCGGCCAGGCTGTTGTTGCAACAACAACAACCCTTTGAAGATTATGACACATTTTGACAATCTATTCTGGCTATCTTTAGACAAATTTATGCAGTTTTGGAAGGATCTGTGGGAATTATAGGGGTAAAGACTAGCTCAATTAACCCTCTGACTTCCATCTGACCCATCCTAATCTGAATATTATTGTCTAATAATAGCCAAAAAAACAGAAGGAATGCGTGATCGGGTATCGAAACAGTTAATGCTAAAGTTTTGACTATAATTTGTAAGTGGTGAATCCTTGTCTACCCCCAGGTCAGTGATGTATCGTAGAGAAAGTTAGACAGACACAGATTGATTGATTAATTGAAATCTTGATTTTTTTTTTTTTGTTTTTTTTTGTTATATGTGAATGAGGGAGACAAAAGGCATAACTGCCTGCAGCGAGTGCCTCCCCCAGATTTCAAAGAGTGACAGGGCCGAAATTAAGGGACGTCCGAGCTAAAATGCCTGGACACACTGAGTTTGAAGCAATTTAAGTCATAGGAAGAGACAGTTACATTGTATAAAGAATAATAAACCAATTTGCAGACAAGGCTCTTTGATGAATCTAGTTCATCTTTCAAGAGCCCTTAGTTGAAAAACAAATACTGATGTACATACTGTAGTAAATTATTTGATTATTAGCATTAATATTATACCTGTACATACAATTATGGTATACATAAGATTATACTGTACACTTAAAATATATACACAAATACAAACATACATACGTACACATACATATAAAAGCATATACTAGTACTGTACATACAAATAAAAAATACGCAAATGCATACAAACACTTAAATCTATTTACATAAACAGACATGATAGATAGGGGATGAAGTTAAGTATAAATAAATCTCCAGTTCCATGCAAGGATAGAACTGCCCCAAATACGCCTTACTATATTTTCTAAGTGCTCGACCTTTATCTACCCCCAGGTGAGTGATGTATCGGATCCGGTAGTGTCAAGCGGCAGCAACTGAACCTTTACGGTGAGCGTGACCAGTGATGCCGTGGAGCTCTTCGTGTGGCTCGAAACAGACGTTGCTGGCTTCTTCTCCGACAACGGCTTCATCATGACCCAGGCTTCAGTGGAGGTTCTCTTCTACGCTGATGTTTACGGTGAACGTTATGAGTGATGCTGTGGCGCTCTTCGTGTGGCTCGAAACAGACGTTGCTGGCATCTTCTCCGACAACGGCTTCATCATGACTCAGGCTTCAGTGTAGGTCCTCTTCTATGCCGGCAAGGAAACCACCAAGAGCAAACTGGAGGCTTCACTAATGGCCCTCTCCCTCACTGATACGTACAGTCGGCCTAATAAGTGATGTCTCGGCACCATTTTATGTTTTGATCAATAAATGGTATCGGCATTATTTACACATGATTTCTTCTTTTTGAGTGAGATATACAACCATGTTCCTACACTTACACCCTATTCAACATCTGACAGACATTAATACAGCACAGAGTGAGCCAAATGTAATGACAGCCGAGACATGACTTATTAGCGCCACCGTACACCACACAGGCTCAGAGGGACCAGGAGGGACTCAGAGATCAAGCCTTCCACCCCAACGACCTCAATAATGTCGTACATTGCTTAAAATACATTAAAAGTACTCATAAAAGATATTGTGATTCCATTAAGAATAGAACTGGCATTAACTATTATTGGAGTGTTAACAATGCATTAGAAGTTATTGATAAACTTAATACCATGCCGAAAGTTACCTCAGTACATAGCTTCGACTTTTCAACTTTGTATACCAATTTGCCTTTAGATTTAGTGTTTTTCAGAACTTTGCTTTATTATAGATTTGCACTTTGACAGATTTGTTAAGAATGGTAATAATTTCATAAATGTTTATTCATATTTTAATAATGTGTCACTTGGCTCTACCCCCACTAGTTCAGTATATTTTGATAGAACTAAACTTAAAGATGCCCTTAAATTCCTCCTTTTCAATACTTATGTTAGATTCGGGCCCTACATTTTCAAACCAAGATTAGGAATTCCTATGGGTGGAAATGCTCGCCCTTTAATTGCAGATTTATTCTTGCTTGCTTTAGAATTTAAATTTATAAAAATACTTAGTTGACAGTAGCAAGAAAAATAACATCCCAGAAAAATTAGCACTTGCTAAATTGTTAAGTAATAATAGTAGATATATCAATGATATTCTCGTTTGCAATACAGTATGTTCACATTTTAATCAAGTCGCTAAATTTATTTATCCTAAATTCCATCCCCCTCACACAAGGTAGCGTAAGTGATGAAGTTGAAAATGTTCTTGATATAAATATACAGATTGTTAATGAACAGTGCATACTTCAAGTACAACACTAAGTGGAAGATTTTAATTTTATCGTAATAAACTTTCCTTTCCCTAGTAGTAATATCGATATTGAAATAACTTATAATTGTTTTTATTCCCAGCTAATAAGATTTTGTAAAATTTGCACTAAAGTACAGTAGATGACTTTTGGGGTTTTGGGGTAGAGCTAGGTTACTATACAGACTCTTAGTAGACAGAGGTTTTGATGCAAGTCAATTGTTATACTGTATAAATTTAATCTTTTTAAGGTCAATTAATGTGACTGCATTCTAAAATTTGATATCAATAATTTTAATCAAGCATTTTTAACTTGAAATTTCTTGTATAACCTCTGTATGTATTGATTGTTTATATTTTTCTATTGTTATTTCTCAAATTTATTGTTCTTGTTAATAGAGTACTCTTTGTTTAAATCTGTTGTTGCATCATATTTTGTAATTATACTTTATTTTATTGTATCTATTCACTATTTGATAGTATCAATTGCTTGCCTATACGATATCCTTAATTTATTGGTACTATAAATGAAGGTTATTTGTAGGGTAGTAATTGCCGACTTGTGAGTTTCGTTCTATAAGGAAGTTGAAGCTGTAAACAACAATATTTAACAGAATCTACAGCAAAAATACGGTCATAGAACATATAAAACCCAATTCAACATACCATTTATCCATCAGAAACGTAGCATTGCAATTCCAATAATTACAATGCTAAAAATTGCATTAAAGACCTGGTCCTCGAACAAGTGTGTAACACTGACAATCCCAATGGGATCTTCAACCTAGCTAGGCGAGTTAAAAATTACAGTAGGGATATTATAGGTGAACCGTGTGTTAGATACGATAATGGGAAGATTGTGTATGCAGAAAATGAAATCAGAGAAGCATGGAAGGCACACTACGAACGATTGCTAAATGTAGAGTTTGAATGGGATAAGGAACGGCTTAGTATCGAAAAACCAATATCTGGGCCCCCTCCTTTGATAGCTGTAGTGAGCGACTCAATCAATAAAATGAAGGACGGTAAAGCTCCAGGTTGCTCTGACATTGTCGCTGAGATGATAAAAGCCTCAGGGGAGACTGGTGTAAACTTAGTTACTGAGTTGATAAACACCGTTATTAAGGATGAGAAAATCCCAGAGGATTGGCTCAAAAGTGTGATAGTGAATATATACAAAGGAAAAGGGGATGCGCTAGATAGAGGAAATTATAGGGGCCTGAAAATGCTTGACCAAATCATGAAGGTCTGTGAGAGAGTCCTTGAGGGTTTGATCAGGCAAAGCATCTCTATTGATGATATGCAGTTTGGTTTTATGCCAGGACGGGGTACAACCGATGCTATCTTCATAGTCAGGCAGATTCAGGAAAGATACTTACTAAAAGGCAAGGATCTTTACTTTGTGTTTGTAGACCTGGAGAAGGCCTTTGATAGGGTGCCTAGAGATGTTGTGCAGTGGGCTATGAGGAAACTTGGTGTGGAAGAGTGGCTGGTGCGTGTGATAATGAAGATGTATGAGGATTTGCGAAGTGTGGTGAGGGTGAAGGGTGTACTGAGTGATGAGTTCGCAGTCCGTGTTGGAGTCCATCAGGGTTCAGTGTTAAGCCCCCTCCTCTTTATTATGGTCTTGGAGGCACTGTCTAGAGTTTTTAGAGGCGGACTCCCGTTGGAACTGTTTTATGCAGACGATTTAGTCCTAATAGCTGACAGTGTGCAAGATGCTGAGGCCAAATTCAGAGAGTGGAGAGAGGGGCATGGCGAGCAAGGGTTTAAGAGTCAATATTATCAAAACCAAGATTATGCATTGTAGATTGAGACGAGGCAATGTGCAAAAGAGCGGTGCATACCCATGTGCAGTGTGTGGAAAGGGAGTGGGCGCTAACTCAATTCAATGTAGCATCTGTCGATGTTGGGTACACCATGGGAGTAAGAACTGTAGTAGAATAAAGGGACCCCTGCCGAAGGATAAGTCAGAAATAGAGAAATTTGAGTGCATAATGTGCAAAGGCGAGCTTGTGTTAGGTGATGATCCTGTGGCTGTGAATTTTGGATATGAGTCTGGAGCTGGTGAACAAGTTTTGTTACCTAGGAGATACCATCTCTGCCGGTGGTGGGGCCGAGGCTGCCACTGTTGCTAGAATTAGGTGTGGCTGGGGGAAGTTCAGAGAACTGATGCCAATCCTGACCATTAAAACAATGCCTCTCCCCCTGAAGGGAAAGGTGTATGCTTCATATGTTAGAAGTGCAATGACGTATGCCTCAGAAACATGGGCCGTTAAAGTAGAGGATGTCAACAGAATGGAGCGTAATGAGATGAGAATGGTGAGATGGATGTGTGGGGCCAGGCTACAGGATAGAATAACAAATGTTGAGCTGAGGAG
Source organism: Paralithodes platypus (assembly GCA_032716605.1). NCBI lineage: Eukaryota > Metazoa > Arthropoda > Malacostraca > Decapoda > Lithodidae > Paralithodes > Paralithodes platypus. The sequence continues at coordinate 572,671 of CM064534.1, read as the reverse complement.
ACGTTTAGGTATAAAGAGTATTAGCGAGGTGATGCGTACAAGTAGACTGGGATGGTATGGACATGTGAAGAGAATGGATGAACAAAATTGGGTGAAAAAATGCAGGTCTGTGATTGTGGAGGGAGCTACACCAAGGGGTGGACCGAGGAAGACCTGGGATCGGACTATACGTGCCGATCTCAAATCCAAGAACTTGACAAGTGAAGCAGCCCTTAACAGGGTTGCCTGGAACGCCGCCATTAGGACAAGAGACTGAAACTGCACTTATGTGTGGAACACTCAGTCTTAAAACTTTATGTATGTATGTATGTATGTATGTTCTGTTTAATATTGATGTTTATGGCGCCAACTTCCTTATAGCCAGAAACTCGCAAGTGGTCAATTGGTAGGGGTCACTTGTTCATGCTATACATACAGGTACACTCAGATACCATAGTGGTCAATTGGTAGGGGTCACTTGTTCATGCTATACATACAGGTACACTCAGATACCATAGTGGTCAATTGGTAGGAGTCACTTGTTCATGCTATACATACAGGTACACTCAGATGCCATAGTGGTCAATTGGTAGGAGTCACCTGTACATGCTATACATACAGGTACACTCAGATACCATAGTCTCTAGCCCACTCATATGAAATCGGGGACCACATATGTTTTTGTTTATGCAATTATAACTATCTGGATTGATTTTTGGATAGAACTTTCTTTTGAATAAATAGTATATACAGTATATAGTTTTGTAGTTGATTTATAGAACATTATATTGATAAGTTGGTTTGTAGGGATATACTTCCATAGTTAGAAATAGGTGAAATCCACAAATATTTATGAGTGGGCTAGAGACTATGGTATCTGAGTGTACCTACCCGATAGCACTATCGTTAGTGAGTGCTGTGTGTATTTTCTACCATTGTTAACATCTTGTCAGATTGCGAATTTAGTTTAATAGAAAATGTTTACATAAATTGTAGTTTCTTTATTCATACAGAATTTAGTCAAATTTACCAGAACGTCACAGACTTCCCATTTTGACTAATTCCTTGAACGTGACGGTAGTGCGTTGTTATATTATAATGTAAAACTTGCAAAATAAACAAACTAAATCTGGGACGACACAAGATAAATGCAAAAGAACTGATAAAAATTGCTATGTGGAAACAACACTTAATAAAATAAAATTTTGAAATAAAAGAACACAATCCACAATCCAATGTGCAATTAGTTTACTTGTGAAACAGATAAACTTACTCATGTAGTGATGTAGCCTACACCCTATGTGATGGATTGTGTTCTTTTATTTCAAAATTTTATTTTATTAAGCGTTATTTCCACATAGCGAATTTGATGAGTTCTTTTGCTTTTATATTGTGTCGTCCCTGTTTTGGTTTGTTTATTTTGCAAGTTTTACATTATAAAATCACCATGTGGAGGTAACGCATAATTATACATGGAAAATTTAGCAAAACAATACAGTACTATGAAATAATAAAACTCAAAACCACCATAATATATTCCTGTTTCACATTACGGTTGTATGGCATTAAAGCCGGTATCACACAAACGCTTTTTCACTCAACATTTATCCTCAACACTGGTCTGGCAGCTCATGAGATAAACATTTAATATTTTGTTGTCACCTAAATTCATCTATCATCAGTCTAGTTTCCGATACCAGGGCAAAATACTCCAGAAATGTTGCCAGAAAATTGTTGATCATTGAATGTTGACTATAAAATATCTTGTGATACCGGCTTTACTCTGTGATAATAGTATAATATTGTGGGCATAGCTGTGATCATTTATTTTTTGTCAATGTTATCAATTCCAAGTGCAATTAATACTTGTGCAAAGTTCACAGTTTGAGCTATAGTATTTGGATACCATTGTTCATATGAAGAATTTTATAGCTGCATTTTATAAGAAATTAATGTATTTATAGAGCATTTCAAGGCCGGCGACTGGGGCTTAATGGGGGAGTGTCTGGGGTTTTCACTTTCCCTCTCCCTTCGAGCTTTTGTTGTCGGCTTGACTAATTTTGCGTAGTTTTTCATTCCTCTTTCTACGTTTTTCCCCTTCTATTCTTATTCTGTCCCATTCGGTTGTCCTCCGGGCGACCTATATCACATGCCTCTCTGGCCTGGCTAGGTTGTAGGCTCCTGCTCTGATTTGTCTCTTCGGTCGCTGCTGCGGCCGAGCTGACTCGATTCCCCTCAATAGTGCATTTTTTTGCATCTCACTGTGATTTTTTTCTACCTTAGACCTGATCTCTCATTCTTAGCCCTTGATCACTTCTTGGTTGGTGCTACAGTGTAGCAGTTCTTGCCTCATCCTTCGGCCCTGCCCTATAAGAGCTCTGCTGTAGAGCGTATGTGGTCCGGCCGAACTGATGAAGTGGCGAGAAATGTCTGCGTGTCTTTGCCTTCCTGGAATGTTCACCTCCTGCCCTTCCCTATCTATCTTGACTTGATTAGTTGTTCATCTTGATCTAATCCTTCGGGCCAGCCCCATGAGAATTCTTTTGTGGAACTCAGTGGTCTGGTTAAACTAATTTTATGCATAACAAAAAATGTATTCCTGTTTCACATTAAGGTTGTATGACATTTACTCTATGATAATAGTATAAATACTGTAGGCAAAGCTGTGATCATTTCATTTTTGTCAATTTTATCAGTTCCAAGTGCAATTATTACTTGTGCAAAGGTCACAGTTTTAGCTATAGTATTCGGATACAGTTGTGCATATAAAGAATCTTATAGCTGCATTCTATAAGACATTAATGTATTTATAAAGCATAGCCTATTATAATGTAAAACTTGCAAAATAAACAAACCAAAACTGGGATGACACAAGATAAACGCAAAAGAACTAATGAAAATCGGTATGTGGAAATGACACTTGATAAAATAAACATGTGTGTTAATCGCCCCTACTACTATGCCCCTTGTCGCGATTGGGGGGCTTCTGGGGCTTGATGGGGGAAAGTTCTGGATGTTTCCTTTCCCTCTCCCTTCGAGCTTTTGTCGTCGGCTTGACTAATTTTGCGTAGTTTTTCATTCCTCTTTCTATGCTTTTCCCCTTATCTCTCATTCTTCACCCTTGTTCACTTCTTGGTTGGTGTTGCAGTGTAGCAGTTCTTGCCTCATCCTTCGGCCCTGCCCTATAAGAGCTCTGCTGTAGAGCGTATGTGGTCCGGCTGAACTGGTGAAATGGCGAGAAATGTCTGCGTGTCTTACCTTGCTAGATTTGTTCACATCCTGCCCTTCCCTATCTATCTTGACTTGATCTAATCCTTCAGGCCAGCCCTATGAGAGTTCTTTTGTGGAACTCAGTGGTCTGGTTAAACTAATTGTATATAAACATAAACCAATGTATGTTATGTATATTGATATTTGATATATTATATTTTTTTATTGGATGCAATATGGTGTATTCTTTATTACCTTGACTTGTGTTTTATTACATTATGTTTGTACTGTAAAGTATGTATATACTCGGGCACATACCCCATAGCTGGGGGTGGCCGACTTGAGACAGAGCCCAACAGAAACAACATTTAAAGTTCCAATTCTTAGATTCCGGGACCACTTTCGCGTTCCCTCGCCCCTTACTCTGTCTCGTCTAGCAGGTGAATTATACAAGGGGAGGAGGATTCCTAGCCTCCCGCCCCCAGAAGGAAAAGTAGGACAGTAACAGAGACAGACAGAAATGGCTAAGGTTGGGTAGAGGATGCCAAACCTCACTCTGGATAGGAACGTTAAAGTAATAATAGTAATGTACGGTCGCGCTAATAAGTCATGTCCCAGCTGTTATTACGTTTGGCTTCCTCTGTGCTGTATTAATGTCTGTCAGATGTTGGGTAAGTGTAGGAACATGTTTCACTCTTAGGAACATCTCACTCGCAACGATTAATTAATGCTTAGATAGTGCTGATACCAATTAATGATCAGAACATACTTGGTGCTGAGACATCACTTATTAGCGCGACTGTACAGTATGCATGTATGTAATAATACTATAGGTAGCGCCAACGAACTTGACAATATTCTTGATCCATGACCTCTCTGTAACTCAAAAGGGCCTAGAGCAAACTGGCTGTAAATATCCATACATATTTCCTGGTGGACTCTTCCCAAATGATAGAAACGTCAGCCCTATTTCTTTAATTTATTTCAAGTTAGAAGAAGTTAAGGGGTCAAGATTTGTGTCAAGTTTGCTGGCGCTACCTATAATAAGAAATTGTCTGAAGCCACAGTAGCTACAAAAATACAAACTAATTATTATCTAATTTGAAGAGGCATTTACAAAAAATAATATTATTTACCCTTCCTGTACCAGCGACGTCTGTTATATTTTATTCTAGCTATATTTAGACGATTTTCTGCAGCTTAGGAAGGATCCGTGATAGTTAAACGGGTCGATTGAGATAGTTCCAAGCCATATAATTGCTAGCGATCCTTCTTAAAGTGCACCATGTTGGTGACGACTTGCCGCGTGGGTTCGAATCTCAGCTATGCTACGACAGATTCCAGTGCTATATAGCCTTCGTCGCTTAGTGCTGTAGAGTTCATTACAGTTGGGGATTTCCCGCAGATGAAATTAATTCATAAGGTTATTCAACCTTCTTAAACTGAACAAAATCGATTAGTAGTAGCCATGATAAAGTAATACGGATGTCGACGTTACAGAAAGGATAAATACAAGTCAACAAGTAGCTAAGGGGGTGGCCGACTTATGACAGAGCCCGAATAGGGACCAAAAAAAAAATGGGGATTGGGCCTGAGTATATACATATAATTATACATACATACATACATACATACATACAAGAAGTGGCTAAATACTTTCATGGCACAACTAGTATCAGAAATCCGAAAAATCTCTATTTATCAATCTATTTACTAATTCCCCATTATTTGTATTTGTTTATTTTTTTACTGGGGGTGGCCGACTCGAGACAGAGCCCAAATAGGGAAAACAAATCCAAAATACCTCTAATGACACATCGGGCTGCTCTAGAACAGCCCTCTGCGGGTCCTCCAAGAAACTGAACTGAAATTTTTTGACATCGTTCTTAACACCAATAAAACCCAAATTAAATTAACCCCTTCAATACCAGGGATGTCCTTTTTATCATATTCTGGTAACTGATAGACGATATTATTAAGCTTAGGAAGGACCTCTAGCAATAATAGGGCTTCAAAATATCTCGACCAACCATTTTAGCGACCACAGAGCCTTCTTAAGCTACATAAGATCTTCTAAATACGGCTAGAGTAGAATATAAGACGCGTCGCTGGTACTCAAAGGGTTAATGAAAATGTAATTCTCACAGGATTCGAACCTAGGATATCTCTGTCAGCATACTGTACGAGGAACCATTTGTCAATTAAACTTATTCTGGCTATAATTAGACGATTTTATTGAGATTATTAAGATTAGGCTACCTCTTGGAATCTAAGGGGGAAACCAGTTCAATTCCCGACTTGCGAGTTTCGTTCTATAGGGAAGTTGGAGCCGTGAACATCGATATTAAAGAAAACTGCAATAATAATGTGGGTTTATGATGGATAAATAGTATAATCAATTTGGTTTTATGTATTTATATATGTATTATGACCATATTTTAGCTGATCATTCTGCTAAATATTGATGGCCACGGCTCCAACTTCCTTATAGACCAAAACTCGCAAGTGGTCAATTATGCCTCTGACTCCCACAGATCCTTCCTAAGCTGAATAATATCGTTTAATGATAGTCGGAATAAACATTTAAAAGGCGTCATAATCCTCAAAATAATAATCTATATTATATTAATTTCACCACAAAAAGGGAACGAAAACATTAACCTCCAGCCAAACAGAAAGCAACAAACAAAAATATATATGTAGGCCTATGCATGTAGGCTATATAGGCTACTCAGGCACATTATTATTATTATTATTATTATTATTATTATTATCACATACCCCATATCTAAAGCAGGTATCACACGAGAACTTTTATAATCAAAACATTTCTGGCAACATTTCTGGACTATTTTGCACTGGTATCGGGAACTAGACTGATGGTAGATGAAATTAGATAACATAAATCATCTAAATGTTGACCTCATAAGCTGCCAGACCAGTGTTGAGGGGAAAAGCGCTCGTGTGATACCGGCTTAAGGGAGGCCGACTCAAGACAGAGCCCGAACAGGTACAACACAACACGACAAAAGACAAAATTACAAAATCACAACTGTGTTGGTGGTGTAATGGTTTAGATGCTTATGTTCTGGGTGTAGTGTCCCGAGTTCGAATCCCGGGAGGACCATATTATAAAATCACAGCTGTGTTGGTGGTGTAATGGCTTAGATGCTTATGTTCTGGGTGTGGTGTCCCGAGTTCGAATCCCGGGAGGACCATATGCTTGTATTAGTTTATTCAAGTACATTGGGGTTTGTAATTGATGATTTATGTTAAGAATGGGGTGTTACTTATATCTAGGTCGCCCAGGAGAAAATCCAGAGTCCTAGGCTTAGCCGTCTATGAGGGTAAAAATAAGATATACAAGTTGTTTACAGTAAGGTATACAAAATGGAGTCTAAAAGAATAGCCTATCATTCTCCCGATAGATGGCCCTACTTATCAGCCACTGTTATCAACACTCCAGCAGACGACGAACCCAGAACAAATAAGTAACATCAATTTACTGAACCTTTGGACCACCTCAAGACTACCCAAGGGTATTATATGGTATAGTATAACCTTAGATCATCATAGAAAACAGTGATATTGATGGTGGGCTTATATAACATCTATAATCAGCCTTTGCAACTCTATTGGAATCAAAGGACGACTCATTGACGCATGCGCAGATGATTCCTTAGCCTGACGCCATTTTGGAGACATACCTATACAGTTGTCCACTTTTAATATTACTTTAACCATAGGCCTACGTATCTTTGTAGAAATGTATGTATGTATTATGTATTATGTATATACTCAGGCACATACTCAATTGCTCGGGGTGGCCGACTCGAGACAGAGCCCGAACAGAAACCTGTAAAGTTTCAATTCTTAGGGTCCGGAACCACTTTCGCGTTTCCTTGCCCTTTTCTCTGTCTCGTTAAGTAGGAGAATTCTATCCATCTTTTTTTATCTGTATCTTTGTAGAAATAATAAAAAAAATACTTAAAATAGACTTAACCCTTTGAGTACCAGCGACGTGTGTGATATTGTATTCTAGCTATATTTAGAAGATATTATGCAGCTTAGGAAGGATCTGTTGTAGTTAAAAGGGTTGGTTGAGATAGTTCGAACCCATTTTAATGCTAGAGGTCCTTCCTAAGCTGAATAAGATCGTCTAATAGTTGCCAGAATATGATAAAAGGGACGTCCCTGGTACTGAAGGGGTTAAAAGGTTATGTCATTATATATATATATATATATATATATATATATATATATATATATATATATATATATATATAGCACAAAATAAACAAATGATAAGTGAGGGCAACTCATACCTAAATGGCACGAGATGGGGCGAAAGGTCTTAACATAGGCAAACTAATGGGGCAAACGTCTTAAAATGTCAGAACTGATGGGGCCAAGCAGACATGCCTATGATGACACCTAGATAAAACTCATGAATACTACTAATAGATAATTATAACTAATAAACAATCATAAACTATATACCCGGTACGCGAATAGAAATAAAACACAGATTTTAAGGCAATTGGTGAATTTAATGCAGTTGTGGGTGGAGCTTAGTGATGAAACAGGGAGTATTTAATGTTGTCACCAAAATCAGCCCACAAAGAATCTGCCCACTTTCTCCAGAGTGGGTGGAGTTTGGTGACATAAGGGTTGTCATTTAACCAAACTCCGCCCACTTCCTGCAGAGTGGGAGGAGTTTGGTGACGTAAGAGGTGTCACCAAACTCCACCCACTTCCTTCTGAGTGGGCGGAGTTTGGTGACATAAGGGGCATCACCAGTGTCACCAAACTCCGCCCACTACCTCCAGAGTGGGGGGAGTTTGGTGACGTTAGAGGCATCACCAGTGTCACCAAACTCCACCCACTTCCTTCTGAGTGGGCGGAGTTTGGTGACATAAGGGGTGTCACCAGTGTCACCAAACTCTGCCCACTACCTCCAGAGTGGGCGGAGTTTGGTGACGTTAGGGGCGTCACCAGTGTCACCAAACTCCGCCCACTACCTCCAGAGTGGGTGGGGTTTGGTGACATAAGGGGCGTCACCAGTGTCACCAAACTCCACCCACACCCTTCCAGCATTGTGATAGGCCTATTGTCACTCCTCCTCCTTCATAGATCATAGTTTCCCATGTTGTCTATCTATCTATATATCTATCTATCTATATGCTCAGGCCCAATCCCCACTTTTCCTATTTTTTTCCCATGTTGTACACTCTAAAAACTCAAAGTTATGATAACTATGAAACAAGTATACAGGGTATGTGATTAATTTATTATACTGTATAGATGATTTTAACCCTTTGAGGATTCTGACGCGTTTTGACAGTTCATTATGGCTATCATTAGACGATTTTATACAGCTTAGGAAAGATCTGTGGGACGTACAAGGGTAAAAACTATCTCGGTTAATCCTCTGACTTCCATATACCCTTCTTAAGGGGAGGAAGACCGTTTTTGCTGGACATCCTTCTCCCTCATATTTAGCCCCACCACTTTTGAAATTATAAGACGTTCGGCCCATTAGTTTGGCGATCTTGACACCTTTCGCCCCATTTCGTTGTCAATTTTAAGACCTTTCGTGCCATTTAGGTGTCGATTATTTCCTGGCGAGCGATAGCGAGCCTGCAATTTTAAGAGGAACCGGCCTTCGGCCGGGAAAATTTTCTGCCGAAAAATTTACAAATTTATCTTGAAGTGGGGTCTAGGGGGTGTATTCCTAAGCTTGATGGAGGTCTAAGGAGGAAACTAAACAAATTATGAATAAATGAATTAATAGACCAAACAAACGGTCTGCCTCCCCTTAACCTGAATAAAATCGTCTAATGATAACCAGAATATTATGAGTAGCCTAGGTGGGTCCTCGAACTCTGAAAGAAAACAAAAGGTAGAGCTAATTTATTGTATTATTAATTTCAGATTGAGTGTTTGGGGGTACCACGAATGAAGTCGGCATTTGGACTACAACACGTCTTTCCTCAGCTGGACAAAATCACCTCTACTGTTGGTAAGAACAAAGCTACCAAACACCGAAGGCCTCCGTCGAACGCTGTCTATCACCCAGCCTCTCCAAACCCTTCACCTTCGTAGTCTCTCTCCTCCCTAAAAACTCCTTTGACTGATCCAGACCAACAAGCAAAGAACAGCAACAAGATTGAGATGAGCGGCAATAAGCCTCTTGTCAGTTCCCGACGGAGTCAAAACACATTAAACATTCATATCACCGTATTGTTGTAATGCCCATTTAAATGTATATTGGTGGTAATAAACCCATTGTATTCAAGATTAGAAGGTTAATCACCACCAATATACCCATATAACCCATCACGCAGCATGTTGCCCTAGAACAGCCCTCTGCGCAGCCCCCCCCCCCTATCAATATACCCATATAACCCATCACACAACATGTTGCCCTAGAACAGCCCTCTGCGCAGCCCCCACCCCCCCTATCAATATACCCATATAACCCATCACAGAGCATGTTGCCCTAGAACAGCCCTCGGCGCAGCCCCCACCCCCCCTATCAATATACCCATATAACCCATCACAGAGCATGTTGCCCTAGAACAGCCCTCTGCGCAGCCCCCCCCCCCCATCAATATACCCATATACCCCATCACACAGCATGTTCCCACAGAACAGCCTTCGGCGCAGCCTCCCCTCCCCTCATCAATATACCCATATAACCCATCACACAGCATGTTGCCCTAGAACAGCCCTCTGCGCCGGCCCCTCCCCCATATATATACCCATGTAACCCATCACACAGCATGTTGCCCGAGAACAGCCCTCTGCGCAGCCACCCCACTCCCCCCTCCATCAATATACCCATATAACCCATCACACAGCATGTTGCCCGAGAACAGCCCTCTTTCCATCACACAGCATGTTGCCCGAGAATACCCCTCTGTGCCCCCCCCCCCCCCCCATATATATACCCATATAACCCATCACACAGCATGTTGCCCTAGAAGAGCCCTCTGTGCACCCCCCCCTCCCCTATATATACCCATGTAACCCATCACACAGCATGTTGCCCTAGAACAGCCCTCTGCGCACCCCCACCCCTCCATCAATATACCCATATAACCCATCACACAGCATGTTGCCCTAGAACAGCCCTCCGCGTAGCCACCCCCCCCCCCATCAATATACCCATATAACCCATCACACAGCATGTTGCCCTAGAACAGCCCTCTGTGCACCCCCCCCCCCTATATATACCCATGTAACCCATCACACAACATGTTGCCCGAGAACACCCCTCTGCGCAGCCACCCCACTCCCCCCTCCATCAATATACCCATATAACCCATCACACAGCATGTTGCCCGAGAACAGCCCTCTGTCCATCACACAGCATGTTGCCCGAGAACAGCCCTCTGTGCACCCCCCCCCCCCCTATATATACCCATATAACCCATCACACAGCATGTTGCCCGAGAACAGCCCTCTGTGCACCCCCCCCCCCTATATATACCCATATAACCCATCACACAGCATGTTGCCCGAGAACAGCCCTCTGCGTAGAGCCCCACCCCCCCCCCCCCACCCTCCCCATCAGCCTTCGCCCTCAGTGGACTAAACTGTAATACTAAAGACATTGAACATTACAAAATATATATATCTCATATAATTCTACGGGGGAAGCACTGCCCTTCCTGCACAACTAGCCAGTCAATATCGCCTCGGGCAGTATTGTGACGTCAGACAAACATGCAAAGTTTCAGCCAATCAGAAGCCAGCAACTTTTTCAAGGGTCTAGAATTCATACGCTATGGCCTAAGGTAGACAGGTGGGGTTCATCCTACTCGCGCCATAACTGGCTCTGCTCTCTGTGGGTTCAGTCAAAATAGGAGTTCGTAAAGAGTCACTAAGATTGCATATAATTCTACGGGAGAAGCACTACCTTTCTCGCACAACCAAACAAATATCGCCTCGGGCAGTAATGTGACGTCAGACAAACATGCAAAGTTTCAGCCAATCAGAAACCAGCAACTTTTTTAAGGGGTCTGAAATTCATACGCTATGGCCTCTCGGGTGGATGTTTGGGTTCATCCTACTCGCGCCATAACTTGCTCAGCTCTGCGGGGTCGGTCAAGGGCTGGCTAGTCTGTCAAAAATATGAGTTCGTAAAACCAGACGAATATCGCCTCGGGCAGTATGATGACGTCAGACAAAACTTTCAATCTTCGACCAATCAGAAGCGAGTAACATTTTCAGAGGTCTAGAATTCATACGCTATGGCCTCTCGGGTGGACGTGGGGGTGGGGGGGGGGGGGGTGTTCATCCTACTCGCGCCATAAATTGCTCTGCTCTCTTGGGGGGACGGTCACGGGTTGGGTAGTTTGTCTAGAATATTAGTTCGTAAGGGGTAACTAATGTGTTTGTAATAATATAGCCCTATGGAGGTATATTGGTGGTAATTAACCTTTAATTATACGGATAGAAAGGTAAATCACTGTTAATATACCCGATGATTCTATATACTTTAGACATTTCGACGCCATCTTGTTTCCAACTCGCCGCCATTTTGGAAACCTTTTCAGTGTTTGTTTTTGGTTTTTGACGCTTTATTCCTAGGTTATTCTGGTTAACATTAGACGATTTTTATTGCCTAATGAAAGACAAAATATAATAAAAATAATGGCGTTTCTATTCTTAACCCTTTTTAGTTTAGGCGACGTCTTTTGTTATCATAGTTACATTTAGAGGATTTTATGAAGCTTAGGAAGGACCTGTGAGAGTTAACCCTTGCTGTACCGATGACGTCTTTTTTGTATTTTATTTCGGCTTCAGTTAGACGATTTTATGAAGCTTAGTAAGGATCTGGGGTAATTAAAAGCGTTAATTGAGATCATGTGTAGCGTTTTAATTGAGGTCCTTCCTAAGCTGAATAAAATCGTCTAATTAGGTGCTTTGTTTATATATTTAGTAAATTTATTTGATGTAGCTTTGTAGGCCTATATATCCATTATTAATTTTAGCTTAATTAAAAACAATTGTCACATATTTTATTACATTCGTGTATGACGTATTTATTGTATGAGGTTTATGCATATGAATAAAGATGAATTTATTACAACCTATTTCCCTAACCTTTATCCATTCAGTAGTGTAGACACAGGCAACTAGTGCTTGGTAATATATTAAAGGGCAAGAAGGGTTTTTTCTTAAATCCCTTCTTCCTCATGTTTAGCCCCATTAATTTTGAGATTGCAAAACGTTCGCCCCATCAGTTTGGCGATTTTAAGACCATTCGCCCATTTATTTTCCAATATTAAGACCTTTCGTGCCATTTAGGTGTCTATTTTTCATGGCGAGCGATAGCTAGTCTATAATTTGTGAGGGTTTCGGATGGTAGCTTACATTTCTCTACCGAAAAACGTAAAGAATAACATACAAGGATATGTAAACAATAAAAGTATAATTTTGTCAATATATTTAATTTATGGTTAGTTTACATTCAAACTGAGAACAGTTTGTTTTATATGGTATACCTATATATAGAAATTAATAAGGTAGTGTCCCCAAGATGGCGACTGGATGAGTTGTCCAATTTTTCCCGTGTATCAAAGGGGGGTCGGGGGGTGGGGGATGAAAAGGGGGGTTGAGGGGGGGGGGGGGGGATGGATGTCTCCTTGTAACTCGAGACAAGAGCTGAGTGGAGGCAGGTTCTAGAGCCCAAGGGAGGCAGGTTAGATCGCTGCTCTCCCACTACGTTTTTTTTTTTTTTTTTTTTTTTTACTTGATATCAGCTTCATTTAGACGATTTTATGAGGCTTAGGAAGGCTATGTGGCAGCTAAAAGGATTAAGTGACATATTTCGTAGCCTTTGAATAGATAGACGTCCTTCCTCAGCTGAATAGAATCGTCTAATAGTTTCCAGAATATTATGAAAAGGCCCTCTATAATCGCATACATCACATTAAGCTATAGTAGTATACAGATAGCCCATAAGAAACTCCTATTCACACCTCTATTGAATTATAACGTCTCTACAATAGCATACATTATAGACTTGGCATCTCTCTTTCTTTCTCTCTAGCCCCATGTGAAGGAAATATGACGACAGCCATTAATTATTCACAACATATGTATGTTAGAATTGTCAAACTTATACCAAAAGATAGAGGATACAAATACGCATAATTTATATTAAGTAAATTTTATTCAGAAATGTATAGTTAGGGAGATATTGACGATTTTGTGAGTGAAATTCTCGATCATCTGTCACCCAATAGTTGCCATCAACCACCAGCAATACAACCGAGGGTATATAAGCTCTTAATTTTCGCCTCATTCGTTCATTTTGTTCCCGGTCGTCCAGCTTTAAGGAGGTAAGTCTCGTGTGCTCCCATTTTCCCCCATTGTTTCCCCTGAAAATAGAAGAAATTAAGGTGTAATAGCTAAATAACGTGACCTATTTACCACCAGACCCGAATTTGTGGACAAGAGCTTGTCGTTTTTCCCATAATACTTGATACGTTTGCATTAAATAAGGCCAGAAATGTGATGGAAAAAGCCGGCAGGTTTGACGAACATTCTGGAAGCCGGCACTTAGATTGTTCGCTCAGTTCTACCTCCTTAACCCTTTCAATAAAACCATATGTCTCAATAGTATGGCGATCACTAGTAGATTTGATTCATTAAGGAAGAAATTGAGATCCAGATTATAAATTGATGGTATAAACTTATATGGCTATATTCCCATGTGACACACTGAATTGGGCTAAGTATTTTTTAACTTTAATATAATTTATATATTGATTAATTACCTATTAACCAACGAGTAATAGATGCCTTAATGATAACATGGAGGATTTAGTTAGAATATTTTAATTGGATTTTGAAAACTAGGCAAACTAGCGCATCGAAGCCAGCAGACTGGACGCCTCGTGGTTATTTATCATTAAGGGAAGAGGGTAGTTTTTATGGAACCCCTTCTCCCTCATGTTTAGCCCCATTGCTTTTGAGATACGTTCGCCCCATTAGTTTGGAAATTTGAAGAACTTTCGCTCTTTTTGTTCAACATTAAGACCTTTCGTGCCATTTAGGTGTCGATTTCTTTCCTGGCGAGCGGGAGCGAGCCTGCAATTTAGGAGGAATCGACCTTCGGCCTGGACATTTTTATACCGAAAAATGCACAAATATATCTTGGAAGGGGGTATAGGGGGTGTACTTTTAAGCTTGGAGGTCTAGCGAGGAAAATAAAACATCAATGAATATAATTATAAATTAATAGACCAACAAAATGGCCACCGTCCCCTTAACCCTTTGAACATTATGACCCATTTTATCACCTGGCTATCATTAGACTATTTTATAAAGCTTAAGTCATTTTAACTTTTATTCTGGCTACTGTTTGACGATTTGATTCAGTTTAAAAAGGGCCTCCAGCAATTAACAGGCTTCCAATTATCTCGTTTAACGCATTTTACTACCACATATCCTTCTGAAGGGGGGATGGTTCACTTTTTGGGCAATTTTTGCATGTATTCATTATTTTTCTAGTTTCCTCCCTAGACCCCCATCAAATAAAACAAAAAAAGGTCCATTAGATCCCCCTTCTAAATTAATTTTTAAATCGCTGTTGGTACTAAAAGTCAGGTTTACCGGAAAAAGGGTTAAGTGAGGATAGTTGGAAACCTGTTAGTTGCTGGAGGCCCTTTTAAAACGGCATAAAATCGTCTAATGGAAGCCATAATGTTTATAAAGACGTCGCCGATACAGACATGGTTATGGATTACTTCTTGTCAGTGCATTTAGCTCTCTCGATCAACCTGATTAGTATATTTTGAAAGATAGATTATTTTTAGGCTTTAAAGTTTATTTTCGACACTTAAATCTGAAGGTAGGCCTACTATTCTTATGCATTAATTGGAAAATATTAAGGAAACCACCCACCAATTATTTTCATTATTTTTTTTTTAGTTTTAGTTTATTTGCATCAATATATAGTGATTGGCATTAGTTTCAACCTCCGCAAAAATCGTTTTCCCCTTTATCCAACGATCTTAAGACACGGCGCCCGATAGTGGGGAGGGCTATGAAGATCAGGGAAAATGTGGGGTTAAAGACAAAAAGGCGATATAAGGTTTTTTATGATGAAAGTTGGCTCGGGTTTTGTTGTTTTTCAACTTGAGAAAACTCCAAAATGAAAAAACCCGAGCCAAATTTTGGCAAAAGTTGGCTCGGATTTTAAGATTTTTCAGCTGCATAAAAGACAGTAAGTGCAAACAAAGAAGTTGGCTCCGGTTTTCTTGTTTTTCAACTTAAGAAAACCCCAAAATTAAAAAACTCGAGCCAAGTTTTGGCAAAAGTTGGCTCGAATTTTAAGATTTTTCAGCTTCATAAAAGTCAGAAAGTGGCAAAAGAAATTGGCTCAGGTTTTCTTGTTTTCAACTTAAGAAAACTCCAAAATGAAAAAAACAGTCATGTTTTGGCAAAAGTTGGCTCGGATTGGACAATTGTTAGGCTTCATAAAAGCTGAAAATGTAGAAAATGCCAGCCAACTCTTCGCCATTGGATACAGGATGGGAGAGCTCTGCCCCCC
Organism: Paralithodes platypus; assembly: GCA_032716605.1. NCBI lineage: Eukaryota > Metazoa > Arthropoda > Malacostraca > Decapoda > Lithodidae > Paralithodes > Paralithodes platypus. The sequence goes on along the minus strand of CM064534.1, from coordinate 556,911 downwards.
CCCCCCCCCCCCCCCACCCCCGTGATTAATTTAAATCATCATCTATGTTGCCCGATAGTGGGGAGGGCTATGAAGATCAGGGAAATTGTGGGGTAAAAGATGAAAATAAAGAAAAATATTGAAGAACTTATTCCAAAAACCCAGTAAGCTAATTATCCATTATCCAACAATTAAGCTACATTAAAGATATTAGCCTAACCTGCCAACCTTACCTAACCTAACCTAGTATTATGGGTGGGGGCTGCCGCCCCCACACCCCCGCTGGTTGGATGGTACATGGGATAGAAAAATGAACTTACCCAGTAAGCTCATTATCCAACAATTAAGCAACATTCAAGATTTTAGCCTAAACCTACCAACCTTACCTAACCTAACCTAGTATTATGGTGGAGGGGGCTGCCGCCCCCACACCCCCGCTGGTTGGATAGTACATTGGATAGAAAATTAGGTCAATTCCTAGTGTAATTAGACTGAAATGCAGGGAGAAAGAGGTCCGCCGAGTCGTGTTGTGTGCCGACTATGTTTTTTACAGTAACTATAATTGCTTTAATGCATTTCCGCCGCTACTGACATATATAGGAATGAAGTCATAGAAATTGATGGGTGCGCTGTGTAAGTAACGCTAGAATAATACCGAAAAAAAACACTATAGGTGCAAATAAACTTTATATACATTTTTACATCTATAATAATAAAAATAACCAACCTTATGTAACAAAGGGACAGTGACGGCGTGTTCTGGACTTATCCTCGTAATAATGGTGTGTACACCGCCAGTGATCTTTATCTGGCCGGTAATGGCAAGGATGTCCACACCTAGGACACTCAACACTTGTAGGCAATATACCGTGGTCTGTAAGTATCTTAAGGGCTGCCTGGTTGTTTTGAGAAATTTTTATAATTATTGTTCAGGGGTAATGCACAACCACTACAGACACTGGCCATCCTGCAACTGACCTGTAAAACCATGCTGCCTGTCGGTGGGCTGGAGTTCAATGCACTCATTGGCTGACTAAAATGACGTAATTGTCCATATATTAATCCATGATTGGGTGACTCCTTCAATACTGTGACGTATGGTGACGTATACAAAAAATAACCAATAATATGGCAGAAAACATAGTGACGTGTTGATCATTAGTTCACATAGAGAAAGGCAGAGGGCGTTATAGTCGAATATTTACGATAAAAGCGCTCCTCAATTATAGTATCAACATGGCTGACCTAGCGGGGTGGCGTCTGTGGGAAACACTGGACAAATATCGTTACAGTTACAGGTTCTAGGTTCTGTATCTCCCTTATAGAATTTTTCGAGGGTTAACACTTATTTTAAGGAGTATAGGTTATATTACATCCTAAAATTTTAAAAATGAAAATTCTTGGGTTGTTTATATAATAGAAGTTACTGTGGGACACGTAATATGTTGAAGGGGAGCTCTTCCCCCTCTAAACACCCGTCACTTATGTCATAATCTGTGTACTTCATAGGGGGTCCAATTAAGGAGAAAGTTAATTAACAGACGAAATTAGGCCGCAAATTACAATAACATAGCGGGCCGCCGTTTAAGGGACTTTTACACATAATTTTCAATGTTAATTTCTCCCTTAATCGATTTTTCCAAATTATCAAACTACATAAAAATGAAGTACAGTTTATAGGGATTCCAACATGCATTTCAAAATTGTCATGAAAATTGGTGGGTGGTTTGCTTAATATATACCCATTAATTTAACCCGATTGGTAAGATAAGGAGTTTCACCCCATTAGTATGGCGATAATAAGACCCTTCACTCCATTCAGGTGTCTATTTTAGTCTGCGCGAGCGATACCAAGCTTGTAACTTGGAAGAAATCGCCCGTCAGCCGGGATATTTTACTCTCGAAAAATATACAAATTTAACTTTAAGGGGAGTCTGGGTGGGCAGTTAGTTAACAGGACGTCGCCGGTACAGAAGGGGTTAAGGGGGATTGGTTCACTTTTTGGGCGATTTTTGCATGTATTTATTATTGTTCTAGTTTCCTCCCTAGACCTCCATCAAATTAAAAAAACAAAAAAAATCCATTAGATCTAGATTACTTTGTAAATTTTTCGGTAGAAAATGTCCCGGCCGAAGGCTGATTCTTAAAACATTATAGGCTCACTATCGTTCGCCAGGGAAAAAAATAAACTAAATAGCACGAAAGGTCTAAATATTGACGAATAAATGGGGCGAAAGGTCTTAAAATCGACTAACTAATGGGGCAAACATCTTAACATCTGAAAACTAATGGGGATAAACATGAGGGAGAAAGTGATCCAGAAAACCGGCCCACGTCCCCTTAAAACAGACTATGGATCACTTCTTGCTGGTGCATGTAGCTCTCTTTAATCCATCAATTTGGTTTAGCATGGCTTTGACGGTTTCAAAATGGTGTTATAATAGACCTATATGGAAGTACTATGAATCTAATTCATATATTTAACATATTTCTCTACCAAATCTTTGTAATCGCTGTTTAAGTGGTGGTTTTTAGTTTGTTCCCTAGACCTTAAAGCTTAGAAGTAAACCCCCTAGACGCCCTTTCAAGATCGAATTTTACATTTTTCGGTAGAAAAATGGCCTGGCCAAAGGCCGGTTCCTGTTAAATTAGGCTCGCTATCGCTCTCCAGTAGAGAATCGACACCTAAATGGCACGAAAGGTCTTTATATTGATGTAAAAATGGGACGAAAGGTTTTAAAATCGACAAACTAATGGGGTGAAAGTCTTAAAATTCTTAAAACTAATGGGGCTAAACATAAAGAGGATCTTATCAATATAATCGTCTAACGGCAACGAACCGTTAAAACACGCCGGTACAGAAGGGGTTAAGGTGTCACACGAGCGGATTTTTTTTTAAAGCAATTTCGATGATAATTTTTCCAAGCAATTTCGATGATAATTTTGTTGTTGATACTATGAGGCTCTCTCGCAAGGAACTGATATTAAATCGAAGGTAGATTATGTTCGCTACTTCAAATTTTATGAATTATTGTTTTGTTTTTTCCAACCACCAACTAATTCACCTTTAAACTCAATGAAATCAACAAATACATGTGGCACTCTAAGGACTCGAACCTAGGATACTCATAGAAATTCCGCGCATCTATATTTTGAAACTGCCACAGTACAAATTGACTGTAAATATTGACTGAAAATCGCTTGTGATACCACCTTAAGGGGGGTGACCTGCTTTTTGTTATTTCTCTCCTTTTATCTGGCTTGTATCCATTCGGCCCCATTCAGCAAACTATTTTAAGACTTTTATCCCCATCTACAGTAGGTGTCGATTTCTTCCTGGCGAGCGACAGCGAGCCAGCATTATGAAGAAATCCGGCTTCGCCGGAGAAATTTTTCTATCGAAAAATGTACAAATTTAGCCTGCTGTCATACAAAAATAAAAAATATGCTGGCTCGATACCGCTCACCAGTAAAATATTTACACCTGGATGGGGATAAAAGTCTTAAAACAGTAGGCTGAATGGGGCCAAATGGATACAAGCCAGAGAAAGATAGAAAAGGACAGAACAACAGCAAGTCACCCCCTTAACCCTTCCAATATTGACGCATTTAATTAAGGTTTATTTTTATTTTTTCTATGTGATTGAGGGAGGCAAAAGGCATAACTGCCTATAGCGAGTGCCTCTCCCATAGCTGAAAGAGTGACAGGGCCAAAATCAAGGGACGTTCGAGCCAAAATGCCTGGACACACGAGTTTGAAGCAATTTAAGTCATAGGAAGAGGGAAAGACTGATTCTGGGAGAGAGTTCCAGAGCTCAGCTGTTGAGTAGAAGAAAGTTTGAGAGTAACGTTAAACTCTTGGGTTGGAGAGTTGCACAGAGTAGGGGTGGGATTGAGTTGCATGACGGGTACCACGTGCCCTACGTAAAAGAGGTGGTATGCACTGGGATAGCTCTGAGGAACACTGATTAGTAGCGATAGAATAGCGAGAGATGCATTAGACGATATTCTACTAAAAATGACACATAAACAATATTAATGTGATTTTTTGTTTCTTTGCAGATGGAGTGATTAAACCTCGAACCCCGACCAGACAACCAGACCACTACCTCAACCAGTCTACCACCATCAAGACCACATTCCTTTAATCCTAACAATCCTAACAATCCTTTCCCACCACCACCTCCACCATTTTCCTCTCTACACTGTAAAACTTGTGTTCAAATATAGCGAACATGATTCACATATTGGGCGTTTGAATCGTTTGTGTGCTACCTTGAACACGAATGATTTGTAACCCTTGTGTATCAGTTTTGTTATATTTGAACACTGTGTTTTTGCAGTGTATGTTAACCTTCCCTTTTCCTTGTCACCATTAAAACTACCTCCCTTCTACTAAAATCTGAATTAAACATTGGATAGGAGTCAATATAAAGGTAAGATATTTAAATCCTCAAATTCTGTGTACATTATATACTTGTGAATGCTATGATATATTATATTATTCTTTATGAAATATATATTCATGTGTTATAAATAATCCATGCACTAATCATTTTATCCTATCGTCGTTGGCTTAGCATTTAGAAGAGGTTTTTGGTAGGGATGCTGGGAGAAAGGGGGGGGGGGTTAGAGGGAGTAGATATAGTTAGTTCAAGGGGTAGGGGATAGGTAGGAGTCTGTTATAGGTTAGTATTGGTTAGGTGTTGCTCTATTTGGTTGGCTGAGATAGTTTGCGGTCTATTAGAAGCTTAGTTATTTTGGGTAGGAGGTTAGTTAGATTTAGTTATATAGTTAAGGTAAAGAGTTAGTTTGCTTAGGTTTGGTTTGTCGTTTTGGTCTTGTTGGTTGAAATCCGGCCGGTGAAATCCTGGTTGTCTGGTCGTTGGTTGGATAGGTTTCAGAATGTGGCGGCTTGTGGCGGCCTGTGCAGTGATGTGGGTGGCAGACCGACGCTCCTGAAGTGGATTAATCCTTCGTCTTTAATCAACAGGAATGAGATGGAAGGCCTGACGGAGACGCGGAGAAATTAAAGGTATGATTTAACTATTAAACTAACTATACATTCTTTCCAACAGGTTAGAGATGGGAGGAGCGACCCGACGAAGGCTACTGTAGGAACACGGCCACCTCGGCTATAGAAGAGAGGAATCACGCCCACCTCGGCTATAGAAGAGGAATCACGCCCAACTTGGCTATAGATAAGTTATCAAAGTTTTTCTGTACAATATGAACTAGGAGATACTTTAACATTTGCATTATATTTGAAAGTCCTAATTTGTGAAGCTATATATGAACTTAATGTTGTATTTTCTACCAGAAGTGAGGGAGAGCAAGCAGCAACAGAAGCCATGTACAGTTGCCCACTTTAATTTGTATCCACTCTGTGATTTTATGTATGGAAGGGAAAGTTTTATAATTAGATGTGTATTGTCTTAATTATCTATTATCGGTTTATGTAGTTAATTAATATTTTCAAGTGTCGGTTTTAAATAATGATAAATTGTTGGTTTTAAGTAGTAAAGTAATTCTAATTTGTCGTATTTAAGTAGTAAATTAATGTAAAATTTTCAGTTTTAAGTAATGCTAAATTGTTGGTTTTAAGTAATGTTCAATTGTCGGTTTTAAGAAATATTTAATTCTGTTTTTAAAGTAATGTTTAATTGTCAGTTTTAAGTAATTTTTAAATGTCTGTTTTAAGTAAATTTAATTGACGATTATAAGTAATGTTAAATTGTTGATTTTAAGTAAAGTTAAATTGTCGGGTTTGTGTAGTTTAAAGTTCAATTGTGGGTTTTATATCAAATTATGCTAGTCAAGTATTCCATACATAAAATCAAGAGTTAGTACAAATTTCCGTGGTGAACTGTACACCAGTCGTCACTGCTCAGTGCACAGGTCAGTGTTCTCTATTATTGTATCTTGTAATATATGTACAGTCGGCCAAATAAGTCATGTCGCAGCACCAAGAATATTTTGATAAATATTGGTATCACTATCTAAGCTTTATTATTTCAAAGTTTCGAGTGAGATATACAAACATGGTCCTACACTTACCCCCCCTATTAAACATCTGACAGACATTAATACAGTACACAGCGAGCAAAACTTACTGACAGCTGAGACGAGACTTATTTGGCTAACTGTACAGTCAAAATCATTTCAATCATAATTTCTGAAATAGTCCCTCGCTAATTTCACACCATTAATTAATTAGGCATGATACATATGAATATAATTACTTAAGCTCAACTTAAATTACCCTATAATAGACTGTAACATAATTTCTAAATTCCGAATAATTTGTGCACCACTAACCTTCCTTATTGTTTGCAGCAGAGGAGCGGCGGGGGGCAGACGTTCGAAGGAGAGAAGAGGATAGAAAAGAGAAGAATTAAGAGAAGAGAAAAGCGAAGAGGAGAGAGAGAAGACAGAAGACAGAAGACAGAAGAGGAGAAGAAATGGGGAAGACCCACCCCCAGACGAACTCCCCTTGGAGCCTCAACACCCTCACCAGCAAACTAGGGTAAGAAAACACAAATTATTAAAAAGTTATTTATGAATAATCAAAATATTTAAGCTGTTATAAATCTAGTTGTGAAATGGGCAAATGGGGCTTAAGGTCTTAAAATCGCCAAACTAAAGGGGCGAACATTTTAAAAGCTGAAGGGGCTAAACATTAGGGGGAATGGGGACCAGAACAAAACTTAAATCCCCCCTCCCCTTAAGCCTTAATCATAATTAAACAAAATATCATAATCCATAAGACGTCTGATCATATGGAGTTAATGTTAAAAGATCACAGACAGCAGAGAGTTATATATTTTAAAACATGAGAAAAGCATAATGGATATATGTCGCTAGGTACGTACTTTTGGTGAATAATTTAGCCTAGGAAACTCTATGGTAACACTCTTCCATTGATAACGTTAACCCCTTCAGCACCATGACTTAATTGTCATCTTATTCTGGTTACCATTAGACGATTCTTTTCAGCTTATAATCTATCTCTACGACTAAAAGGGGTACATAGAATCCTAGTAAACCCTCTGAATAACACAGGTCCTTCATAAACTGCATAAAATCGTCTAGTTTTAGCCAGAATCAAAGGTAAAAAGAAGTCTTGTGCTGAAGGGGTTAAGGAGAGTTGTTATTTTCCTTAGTTTGCTCCCTAGATCTCAAAGCATACCTGTATACTAATACCCCCAAGACTCGAGAACAAGTTGTACACTGTTCGGTAGAAAAATGGCCGGCCAAAGGCCGGTTCTTCGTAAACTACAGGCTCGCTGTCGCTCGCCAGGAAAGAATACACCTAAATAGCACGAAAGGTCTTAGAATTGATTACGAAATTGACCGAAAGGTATATTTGTCAATCTAATGGGTCGAACATGTAACAAAAGTGGGGCTACACATGAGAGAGAAGTCCAGAAATATACCTTCCCTTTAATTTTGTTATGATTTAACTTAATGACGTTATAGAGATCAATGTTGGTAATACTAACCTAATGTTTCAGATGTATGGTAGATGTCCAGCCATGGGGATACCACAAGAGATGGTATGAAGACTTGTGACCAAACGCCTCTATCTCACCTCTACAATAACGGTGTGTCACTTACATGTATATTTATGCCTATTGTGAAAGTCTATGCAGTGGAATATTTTGAAGGATGTTCTATAAAGTTTGTCTTAAATATTTAAAACTTTAATTTAAGGTATAAGATCGCTATGGATACTAAATTAATCTTGATTGCCCTTTTGCCACATAGGGCGGACGGTGTCATTTATGACAAATATTAAACTAGTTGCTTTATCATAAACCCTCAAGTTAGTATTGATATTGATGGTCACTACATAAAACCTTAATCTCATTGAATGGTCGACGATAAACCATAATCCTAAAAAAAATATATTAACTATCATAGTTCTCAAGATGGTATTTGGTGACATTCAGCTAAGTTATCATGGCATAAAAACTATTTTGAAATGTCAATCATAAAATTTCGAAAGTGGTTTGTATAAATTAAATTTGTCAAAACGAGTCTGATTAAACTATTTTCAAACAATATTATACTTTACTTAAATTGGTCTAAAAACTTAAAGGACAAATTAACTGAAGTAGACCAGTTTAATAATTCCTAAGAAACTTCAACCTATATTATTCCATAGACTATCATAAGTGGTGGGCAGCAGTATAAGTAGCAGCTTTATCTAACCAATTTATAGCATTTAGTACATATGGCAACACTTATTATAATTAGTAAGGCATTATATAACATTATTTCCAAATTGAGATTTGTGGAAATGGGTGAATGGTGAAAACAGGGTAGATTAACTATACTTGGTTCACTATAGGTTGGCATTTGTTTTCAGTCATTTTGTATATATTTAATGAACAAATATTTTAACTACTTTCAATATAGTTTCTTGCAATTTAGTACTTGAAAATCATTCAACTATTGTCAGTATTCACATTACAGATGGCAAATTAAGTCGAGGCGTTGGATGAAGACCTTCTGATACAGTAAAACATGCCGTGAATGGATACCAAACTTAGTCTTGAACATAACGTGAGGGCTATCTAATCCTCTGGTGTGGAAAACTATCGCTTATGTCTATGGAAAACCCCTTGTATTATCATTAACAAATACTGTATTCAAAACTTGTGGTTGAAAAAAAAAATAGGGAAAGTAAATTTGGGATAAATATTTGTCAATTGTGGTTAACAATGTTTATGGATCTTCAATCCTTCGACGATTTCTTTATCAATGATACAACCAGCTAATTTTACTCAGCTTGGGGAGGACCACTGGGAATGAAAGGGGTAAATAATATGTAAATTAATCCTAAAACTCTGACAGGCCTTTCCTAAGTTGAAGAATAGTCTCGAGGTAACAACAAATATAACTTAATTTGTCGTAATATATTGTGAAGAATTAAAAAGCTAAAATATGATAGTCAACAAATGCCTGTTATTCTGGCTAACCCAAGACGATGTGGATCAGTTAAGTACCACCAGGAATCCATGGGGTAGGCTGCATGTTGTATCTACCCTTAGAATCAAACGGGTCTTTCCTAATCTGAATAAAATTGTCAACTGTTGGCCAGAATGTAATTTGTAATCATATAGTTTAGAATTAAAATGTAAAACTTGCAAACTAAACAAACCAAAACTGGAACAAAGACAATATAAAGTCAAAATAACTAATCAAAATCAAAATTATTAGAATGTTCACTGCAACATTGATACTGCCGGATCTAACTAAACTGGGAATCCTAGTTAAAAGATAATCTCCACAAACCCTTTAACTCGACGGTCCTTCCTAAGTTGAATAAATTAGTCTGAAAGTAGCTATGGTGAGTCAGAAATTTGTCATTTGAATTAAAGGGTTAAGGGATGGGGTATTCAAATATAATAAAGGTTACGAATTAGAGTAAAGTAATAATAAAATAATAATAATAATAATAACTAAAATAGACATATGCAAAATAATAATACTTAAAATAATAAAAAATAATGAAATTCCATATCGGATTCACTAGCGCTCGCATTAAGAAACTCTTCAAAGGTCCTGAGAAGGTTAGTCTGAACAAAGTAACTGAGGAATATTTGCCTTGGCCATCCTTTAGTGAGACTTTCCCAGGAGAAGTGCGAAGTACGTTAAAATAAGTTAAGGTTGATTGCACTTTAAAATCAATGGAATAATAATTATAAGTCATTCACTATGTTTAGGTCCGAAAAATTGACTTTACACTTAACTCAAAAAGGGCTAGAGCAAATGGGCTGTAAATTACCACATGTTTCCTGGCTCTTGACTTTTCAATTGGTAGATATCGTAGCAGGTTTATTATAATAGTAAATTACCACATGTTTCCTGGCTCTTGACTTTCCAATTGGTAGATATCGTAGCAGGTTTATTATAATAGTAAATATTAGGTTATATAGGTTAGTGGGCATGATTTATGGCCTAACTATAAGTAATAGACTATTATATTGATAGATCTATAAGTAATAGACTATATTATATTGATAGATCTATAAGTAATAGACTATTATATTGATAGATCTATAAGTAATAGACTATATTATATTGATAGATCTATAAGTAATAGACTATATTATATTGATAGATCTATAAGTAATAGACTATATTATATTGATAGATCTATAAGTAATAGACTATATTATATTGATAGATCTTCCCTTGATTATTAAATATACCTTTCTAGATGGATTTATTATTACCAAAATGCTTTCAAAGGGTAAACTATCATGCTTTAATCACCATTCTCATATTCTTTAATCTATATGTTTTTATTGTAAGTGTTGCCAAATGTACGAATTTCCCCTTATGTTGGATATAGATACTAATAATTAATATTAGGCATATATTTTAATATATTTTAAAGCTAATTCAACAAGTTTATATTAGATGTGCAAAACACTGGATAATAATATTATAACTTAATAGCCTAATTGACATACAGTATACCATAAAACTGCATTACTTCGCTTGTAAAATATTAATATAAATTAATATAACTAAGTTAACTTTGCCGATACAAACTACCAATACCACTGTAGCTTAAGAGAATCATGGTACAGCTTACAGTAAAATAAATACCCATAACTTTATAAATGCAAAGCATCTAAGTAACCCCAGATAACAAACTTTAACTTTGTAATGGACAATAAATAATTTGCAACATAATTTCCAATGGAAAACAAAATAACTTTCCGTTAAAATTTAAAACTTGCATTACACGTAAAATAGGATGCTAATGTCTTTTTATTTTTTATTCGACTAATAAACGGGGCATTATGATCATATAAAATACTCGCCAAGGTAGGCTACATCCGATTCCCTGTTAAGGGGAGCTTAAACAATACCGCCAAGATAAAGGTAAATTTGTGCATTTCTCAGTAGAAAAAAGAAACCAGCCTTCGGCCGTGACAGTTTTTCTGCTAAAAATGTAGCCTACAAATTGATCATGAAAGGGAGTTTTGTGGGTATTAAGCTTGATGGAGGTCTAGGGACCAAAAAAACAAAACGAATATTATAATAATAAAACAAATAAGAATAAATACAACAAAATAAACAACAAAAATATATAACCAATAACCACGAAGACTTTAAAGTCTGATAATTGTATTCTACAGCTGGGGCATTGTTTTGTTTGTAGTCTGATAAAATAAAATGTTTTTAGTAATCACTTCATGCTACGAGAAAGTATTGCACAATCCTGTTAAAAGCATATTTAAAACCAAACCTTATTCTCCAGTGTTTGCCCAACTCCGGAATAATCATATTAATAAGTGTTATAATTGATTAGCAGTTTACAGTTCTTTGGTATAATATATAATTTTACTACCTAATTTAATTGATATAATCCCATTAGTTATCGAGTATAATTTGCTGCTACTAATAATTTTTTGTCTTGGCCATCTTAATTCTAATAATTCATATTTAATGGAAAGTTAATTTTTACTTAAGGTGATGCAGGTAATTTGGAGTAGACTAATGAGTGAATGAAGGGTGGCCTACTTTGATGGGCACACTATTTTCGATCTCAATCTAACATTTTCCTTTTCTCTGGGGCCTCTTATTCCCCTTGACTTATTAATGAAGTTAGGTACTGACTGACCTGTTTTTCCCATACAACAATATTTAGTTTTGCTCACCGAATCGTCGCTGTTGTCTGCTGCAATGGTGCAGTCTCTCGCTCTGCTGTTGAGGATGCTGTTGATGTCGTTGATGTTGATTTCGTTGCTGCTGTTGATGTCGTCGTTGCTGTTATTGATGTCGTTGCTGTTCTTGCTGTTGTTTTCCCGTAGCCATTCAGTCTCGGTTATTGTCGTCCCTATCATTCAGTCAAACAATCACCAATGTTGATGCCTTAAGGGGAGGTCTTTTAGTTTGCCCCCTAGACCTCCATCAATTGTTTTTAATCCTCACTGCTACCTTCTTGTCTGCTGTATCCAGTTGGTTGTCAATATTCGCTCGGCTCTGCCATATCTGCTCGGTCTGCTTCATATGATATCTCTGCCGTTTTGCCATATCTGCTTTCGATACCAAGGCTGGACACCAATGACTTCTTGACTGACTGCTTCCTGACAATACAAATAAATATATAAATACAAAATAATCTTGACTTTTCTTGTGTGTGTGAGGGGGGGGGGGGGGATGTACCAGGGGTTGGTGGAGGGGATACAATATAATACAGTATAGAACACCAGACACAATAGAACAGGTGGAATAGATTATAAGCAATAGACTACACACAAATCCAGAATAGGACCGCAACCAAATGATCTGGGATGGGGATAGGATGAACTACCAGGGAAGGGAAGATTCGTAGCGGGTGGTGGAATGGTTTTATGAGGAATGTGAAAATAAATATTGAAATTTAAATATTGATCTAGAACCCCTGGACACCCCCCCCCCCCCCCCCCCCCACTACATGATTCCCCTCTCTAGCCCCCTCCCCCCCCCCCCCGTCTGGGTCCCCCTCTCAGGTCCCCCTCAGAACACTCCCACCCCCCTCCCCCTCAGGATCCTCCCTTACCCCCTTCAGCACTCTCTCTTCCCCCCCTCAGGACCCCCCCTTACCCCCATCAGGACCCCCTTACGCTCTACCCCCCTCAAGACTCCCCCTACCCTCATCAAGACTCCCCCCTACCCCCTCGAGGCCCCCCTCCCTCAGGACCCCCCTCCTCCCTACCCCCTCCTTGAAACCCTTTTATTTCTGGTGCCTCAATATATTCTTCTTTTTACAGATGTGTTGCCCTGCTGTGACCAGACTAAGGACCCTGGGCTAATGGAGGATACGCAATTTAAAAATAAAATAAAAGATCCAATTAAACTCTTTGACTATTGATTCCAACCTGTTGATGTAATCCAATATTGTAGATCAATCTTATACATATGTCAAAGATGGTTATTCATTTTAACTATGAATTAATAAAACAAATGAAAGTGTTATTGTAATCCAATATCGTAGATATGTTTTAGATGAACAGCATATCAATAATAATCTAAATTTTGGAATGCATAGAAAAAAAAGTTTCAATAAATTATTACCCTCGATAAATTTAGAACATATTTACAAATTCTAATGAAATTTAAATTTATATTTTGAAATATTGGAATACATTGCCAGATAATAGAAAAGGGCAAGTTCACGAAACGAACTGCAAAATAAAATGACTGGGTGAGGAGGGATGACTTTCAATACCTAATATGTCTAGATTTTTGGAGAGGCAGGTAGGAAGAGTTACATGGGTTAGGGAGAAGCAGGCAAATAGCAATAGTTACATAGGATAGATAATTCTAGATAGATACATGGATAGATATACACCTAGGGACAGTTATATGGAAAGAGTTGCATTATACCTTTAATGATTAAATTATCCAAAACCTATACACCAATTGACCAACACCTCAAGTAATCACCAACACCACTGAATACTGCCAACACACTAAATCACACTGCCAACATTTAGGTTCAAAGTTTGTCAACACATCTGCCAACAATCCACACTTTACTTTGCCAACAGTCTTACACACAACACACTAAATCACACTGCCAACAGTCTTACACACAACATACTAAATCACACTGCTAACAGTCTTACACACAACATACTAAATCACACTGCCAGCATTTAGGTTCAATGATTGTCAACACATCTGCCAACAATCCACACTTTACTTTGCCAACAGTCTTACACACAACACACTAAATCACACTGCCAACAGTCTTACACACATGCTAAATCACACTGCCAACATTTAGGTTCAATGATTGTCAACACATCTGCCAACAATCCACACTTTTCTTTGCCAACAGTCGTACACACATTTAATCACTTTGCCAACCCTCATACACACTTAATCAGCATATCACTACCTTCGCCTACTTTGCCCATACACTATTAACACTTAAGCATACACCCTTAGTCACTTATTGAATATATCTTTACCCTACTTTGATCACGTACTCTGCCAACATACACATATCACGCCACACTTCCAATACACACTTGACCACAATGCCAACTGACTTATCATTTT